>CM077151.1:50606098-50821484 GCA_039583875.1 Platanthera guangdongensis | reverse complement strand
CCTGTGAAGGGCTCTCAAGGGGCACTAGGAACTGTGTTGAAATTACGTCCAGCGTTCCCTTTCGCAAGGTACTTATTTTGTTATTGGTTGATTCCCTTACCCATTACTTTCTCATATTCTGATATGCTAATCCTAGGGTGATTTGACTCCAACTCTCATTGGGTAGGACGATCTTTCGTCGGACCCGAACGCCTCTAAACCCTAGACAAAAACCACACTCTACTCACTCATCTTCCATAGATGCAACCCATTCTACTTATCCTTCCAGCAAACCATCAAGACCCATCACACGTGCTCTAATTCATATCCAAAATGATTTCCTGCAGTTTTGCTATATGCAGACCACTTAAGCTACATGACCCGTAAAAAGGGAAGTACATGAAATACTCATCCAGTACCCCTATGATAATTATTAGAGGGCTAAAATGACATTTGTAGCATAAATCCAGAAATCCATAATTTTCCTAATTTGTTTGATAATTAATTTATTTATTCTAGTATTCAAAAATCCCAAGATTGAACATGAAGTAGCAATTTCAGATAAGATAATATTCCAATAAATTTATGTTAATTACAAAATACATAATCAACTCTAAAGCCTGAGTCTTCAAATTTTTCAGCAAGATTTAAGCCCTTAAATTTAATTTCAAAGATATCTCATAAAAGGTCATTTTAAAAGATTTTACAGCAATAATACCTCCAAAACTTCAGAGAACATTCAGGGATGATTATGATGGCCTACAAATACCCTAGAAAAAGTTTCATAATTTATCATTTAAAAATAAGGCTATACTTGATTTTCTCATGAAATTTCAAGTTTATGTGTTAATGAACAAAGTATACTAATTAACCATCAAAAATTTCCACAAACATTTCCACATGATAATATTGAACTAGGAACACTATGTATCAAGTTTCATAATTTTTCAACAAGTATTGAGCTCTTGTAAGAATTATTTAGTATGCATCCAAAGTAATGCACTTGTGAAGTACATGCCCTAACTAGGTATCCAAAAATTCTATCAAAAATCATACATGATCAGTAAGGTCTAAAACTACCTCTGCCAATGTTTCATGCCCTTTCAATGGGCAGTGAGATCACAATAGCCAAATTATTAATTAGGGCAATCCTATTGGTTACAAATGAAATGCTACAAATATTGATCAAAACTTCCCAAATAAAATTACCAGAGGCTCAAAATATCCTTATACCCTCACTACCCAAATTTGATTAAATTTCAAGATGTTTAGCTAACCTAAACTAACACTACAATTTTAGGTCCTAAGCTAGGGTTAGGGTTTTGGGGACCCTACCCTTTTCAAAATTAGTTAATATTTTTAACAGAGGGTTTTGTATATCCTAGGAACCTCCTTGCAAAATTTGATGTTCATCCAAGGTGTTTAGGACTCATGCCCTTCACAAGGCAAAAAGGTCCCTCCTTAGGGTTTGGCCTAGGAACCTAGGGCAAATCAATTCCACTCTACCCCACATTCCATGGGGAGGTGCTAAGTGTCATACCAAGTCAGTGGTCCAAATATCAGCCTCTTTTGAGGTGATTTGGTCTCTCAAAATCAAATGTGCACTTTTTGACCAAAATACCCTTATTAAGGTAAAGTTAGGGTTGGGTCAATACCTATTCAAAACACCTCCAAATTAGGTGAAACTTTATACAGACACCTAACATGAGCCCAGGGACCACTCACCAAAATTTGGGAGGGTTTGGAGGTCATTTGACTACTTAATTAAATTACCCTAGCTTTATTAAATAAAGTCAAAAACTTTAGGAAAATTGTGTCCAAAAATTCTGAGTTTTGGCCAGGCCCTAGGTATAGCTAGGTTAGGCTCCCTGCCAAAATTTCAACTTATTTGGGCTAGGGATGAAGTGTGGGCACCCAGTTTAATGACTGCCTAGCCCTAAGGGTATGTCCCACCAAAATGGGTGCCCTGGTCAGACCATGCACCCAAATGAGTTCAAACAAATTTTAAAATAAAATAGACTCAGAGAGCTACAACTTTTGTGTTGACAGTTTTTCCACCAGATGGCCCCAGGTAGTTTTAAAAATTAAAACCATTTAGTGTATTTTGTGTGATAGAAATAAAATAATCAAGAAATAATTTCCTATAGTTTAATTTCTGATGGAGCACGAATCTTGGCGCAGATGAACGGGATCCGTTCATCTCCTTCGTTGAGCCGACGGCCAGGATGCATTCTTCCTGGGCCGACTTCAAGCGGCTGCCGCCGGCCATCCAGCCCCTTCCCCGGCCGGCCACCGCCACCACCACCTCCATTGAGGTGGGGCCTATCGCCAGGCGGTGGCTCTGCCGCCGGAGAGGCGTTTTCCGGCGGCTATAGCAAGAAATTTTTCATGTCGAATCCATGAAAATGCTGGATTTGATCGGGCTCAATTGAGCCCGAATCTTAAGCCTAAGAAGTCCTATGATCTACCCGAGAGTTAAGGAGAGGGGGAGGAACTTCCTGACGGCCTGGATGCGGGAAGAGCGGCGGGATGCCATTGACGATGGCGGCGGCGCTCGGCTTCTGCAACAGTACAGTGGGATGGCCCGTCTCCTCCAGGTAAACGCTCGAAAATATTCCCCTTTGCCCACTGATGGTGTTTAAATGGCAATTGGGGAAGGGGGGTGGCTGATTCTTCAATGGCCATCAACACCATTTATGGTGTGGCTCGGGTAGAGTGGAGGGGGGCTGAATCCACCCCTTGGTGGCCCGGAAACGGCTGGAATCAACTCCTCTTCCCTAGAGGAGTTGATTGAAGCCATTAAAGGTGGCTGTTAGCCTCCCTTGGCCGGTTTTCCACTCTCCCCTTCCTCTTCCCCATCTTCTCTCTCCTCCATTAACATGGAGGGAGCTCCTTTCTTGTTGGGTACATTGGTCAAATGTACCTGATTTGAAGAAGCCTCACCTAACTCAATGATATACATCAGAATGTATTTGATGTTTGTTTGAGTTACTTGTGCAGGTTAGTTATACACTGAACTGAAGCTGAAAATTTCTAAGTCCATGTGTCGACACCCAGAGGGAAAGTGTCGACACTTGAGAAAGCTTGTGTCGACACCCAGACATGCAGTGTCGACACTTGGAGTCATTGTGTCGACACCTGGGAAGAAGTGTCGACACCAGTCAGAAAGTGTCGACACTTGGAGCTGTGTCGACACTCTGTGTAGAAGAATGCAGAAAAGCTGTGTCGACACTTGGCAGAAGTGTCGACACCTAGAAGAGCTGAGTCTACATCAGAAAGTGTCGACACTTGGAGTTGTGTCGACACTCAGCAAAATTCTGCAGAGACTAAGTACAAGTGTCGACACTCAACACAATGTGTCGACACTCAATCAGCAGAGTCAAAATATGAAGAATGTGTCGACACTCAACACAATGTGTCGACACACACTCAAAGGAGTCAACACTTGAAGATTGTGTCGACACTCAGCACAATGTGTCGACACATAACCAGAAGACTCAACACTTGAAGAAAGTGTCGACACAAGGAGCTGTGTCGACACTTAGCAAAGAACAGAAAAGTTGTAAAATATTCTAAGTACAAGTGTCGACACTAAAGGAATGTGTCGACACTCAGCTGAAGAAACAAGATTGAAGACTTGTGTCGACACCAAGAAGCAGTGTCGACACTTGACAGTTTCAACACATGAAGATGTGTCGACACAAAGGAGATGTGTCGACACTTAGAAGAATACAGATAAAGAATGAAGTACAAGTACTTGTGTCGACACTCAATTTCAGTGTCGACACATGCAGAAGAAACTGTGTCGAGACATACAAGGAATTGTGTCGACACCTTGTAGACTTGTGTCGACACTTACACAACATGTGTCGACACTTGGTCTATAAGTGTCGACACTTAAGAACAGAAAGTCTCGACACTATCTGACAGTTAGTGAGATTTCAAGAAGTGACTGGTTGACATGACAGCTGCCAATCCAGCCGGTCTACAGCAACTGTCAAAGAATTCAAAAGTCTGTTATAAACCGGATCAGCCGGTTACCATAAAGGAAGCCTATAAATAGGCACCCACAGTTTACATAATGTAGTAGTTAAGTGGTTAAGTTGTTCACAATCATTACTTGTTGTGAGAATAATTGAAGTGGTTGATCAGATTAAATCAAGAAGTGATACATAGAGGATCAACACAAGAAGATCAGGCAGTCCAACTGCAGATCTAAGTAGTTGGAGAGAGAGAGCTCCAACCAAGGATTCAGTCTTTGGAACTAAGGCTGAGAAGAACAATTCAGAGTCATCTGGATTTCAAGAAGCAGAGATCAAGGATCAACTGCAGAAGATTCAGACTAATTCAGTTCTACTCAAGAAGCTTTGAAGAAAGCTAAGTCAGTTTGGATCAAGCTGAGTTCTTCCAAGAACTCTTCAAGAAACTCTCAACTCCTCTCATTCTTTCTGAGTTGTAGAGTTAGCATTTGTAATTTCTATTTTAAACTTGTAAGATCCATTGGATCTGAGTGATTGTAAGCCTATTTTATAAAGGCTGAGGGTAGGGCTTGGTGCCTGAGTGTAGGAGTTGAAGAACTCTGAGTGTAGGCCTTTAATTGGCTGAGTGTAAGCCTTGACTGGCTGAGTGTAGGCCTGGGTGGCTGAGTGTAGGCCTTTTGGCTGAGTGTAAGGCTTTGGGCCTGAGGTAGGAACCTTGTTGGGTTCTGAGCTAGTGGAGAAGTTTGGCCGAATCTAGTACACTGCTAGATAGGCGAAGGGGGAAAGTGGATGTACCCAAAGATTGGGGAACCACTATAAAATTAGTGTGTCTTCTGTGCTGTGCTGTGCTGTGAATTGAATGCTTAATTTCTGTATTTGCTGTTAGCTGTAGTAATCAGTGAAAAACTGTTGTGCTGCCAAACAAAAGTCAAAAAAGGTTTAGGTCACCTATTCCCCCCCCCCCCCCCTCTAGGTGTTTAGGTACCATATCTTTCAAGTGGTATCAGAGGGAGGTTCCTCAAAATCAGGACTAACTGTCTGAGGAGATCCAGTTTGGCAGATTCAGTATAAGTCAGGAAACAGGAAACAGTTTCAAGAAAATCAAGAACATGGGTTCTTCAGAGAATCATAAGGAGTTGGGTTCAATGAAACTACCTATATGCAGAAAAGAGATCTTTGGGATCTGGAAAGAGAGGGTTAGGCTTTTTATGGAAGCCTCTGACCCTAGGATATACATCACAGTCAAAGAAGGGCCATATGTGCCCATGAAGATTTCAGTATTGGATGCAAATCAGAGGACTCCAAAGGATTTCTCTGAAATGACCAAGGATGAGATTGTCCTAGCAACCATGGACAAAAGAGCACAGAATATAATAGTTAGTGCAATTGATGATGCCACCTTCCAGAACCTTATTCACTGTAAAACTGCAAAAGAAATGTGGGACACCCTCATTGTCTATATGGAAGGTTCTGAAGAAGTAAGGCAAGATAGGAAGTCCTTGCTTAATCAAGAATATGAGAGCTTTAGGCAAGGAAGAGGAGATAGCATCACTGAATGCTACAAGAAATTTTATAGAATTGTAAATGAACTCATGTCATATGGAAGAGAGTTCACAAACTATGAGTTGAATGATAAATTCTTAAGGTCCCTCACCAAAGACTGGGACACCAAGATCTGTGCCATCAGAGAAATGGCAAAGTTGGGAGAAATTCCTCCTCCCACACTTTTTGGCAAGTTGTTATCTTATGAGATGCAATTGTCAGTGAGAAAAGAAGAAGAAAAGTCAACAAGGACTGAATACAGAGAAAAGACTGTTGCCTTTAAGTCAGATGTACCCAGAAAGAGCAGGACCAAGTCATCAACTCCTCCTCCTGAGGTAGTTGAATCAGAATCTGAAGAGTCAGAAAGTACAAAATCTACAAGCAGTGAAAGTGATGAAGACTTTGCTGCATTCACCAGACATTTTCAGAAGTTCCTTAAGAAGAAACAGTGGAGGTCTAGACCTTCATCTTCCAAAGGGAAAGAGGTTCAGTATCAGGAAAAGAAGCCTTCAAAGAAGGACAAGAAAAGGACCAAGACTAGTAAGGCAACTGGATCCAAGATAATTTGTTACTGCTGCAATAGACAGGGCCATGTTATTGCAGACTGTCCTGAAAGAAGGAAAGAATCCAGTGACAAAAAGAAAACACACTTCAAAGGAAAGAAGGAGAAGTCCTTTGTTGCAAAGAATGAGAAGACTCTTTCAGATATGTCTTCTTCAGACACTGAGACAGATGCTGAAGCCTATATTGGGCTATTTGCTGAAGAAGAAGAAGAGTTTATGCAGATCATGGAATCTATCTATGAGCAAGAAGACTGTCAAAGCCAAGGACTGATGGCTTTGACTGAAAGTACCAAAAACCTGGAGCAGCCAGGACCCAGTCAGGTACAAGGTTTAACTCAAAGTTCTGATTCCAGTTCTAGTTCAGAGTCAGATTATTCTTCATCAAGTGATGAGAATATATCTGAGTCTGAGGGAGATATTCATCAACTCCTAGATGAATATCAAGTACTATTGCAAGCCTATAAGAAAAGCAAGACCCTAGCCAAAAATTTGGCCAAGGAAATTGCTGATCTCAAGGCAGCTGCAATAGATTATGAGAAGAATTATGATCAAAAACTGAATGAAGTGGCCAGGCTGAAACACATTACTGTGATTCAGATGGGTACTATTACATTTAAGAATGATCAAATTAAGAAACTGGAGATTAATCTTCAGAAGGAGAAAGAGCTAGCAGCTAGGTTTTCAAAACCTAAATCAGTGCTACCCTTGATTGATGATTTTGTTCATCATAAAGGAAAGACTGGACTGGGTTTTGTTAATCCAGCTAGGACTGTTCAGGATCAGTCCAAGTCCAAGGGCAAAGCCCCAACATTCAACAAGACTGCTGTAGTTAAGACAGCTAAGTCAGAACCTAAGCAAAGGTACAACAAATTTGAATGTTGGTGCTGTGGCAAGGTTGGCCACTTTGCTTTGGATTGTTGGCACAATGCCTAGTGCCAAGTTGTGTAGCAAGTTACCTGTTGGAAAGACAGCAGGTAGCTATGTCAAATTGCAAACTAACAATCACCAAGGACCCAAGTTTACTTTGGGTTCTAAGGTTCATTAATTTGTTTTGCAGGAGAATCCAAGTGGCCATACCCCTACATGGTACTTGGATAGTGGATGTTCCAGACACATGACTGGAACTAGGGGACTACTGAAGGACTACATCCCAATCAAAAATGGTCCAAAGGTGACCTTTGGTGGTTCTGAAAAAGGAATCATCAAAGGGTTTGGTAACATTTCTTCTAACCTTGTTACCATTACTCAAGTGGCTTATGTTAAAGGTTTGAAACATAACCTCATTAGTATAAGTCAATTAAGTGATGTAGGGTATGACATCTCATTTGTTAAAAATGGTTGTCATATCAAGAGGTCAAGTGATCAAAAGATCATTTTGACAGGTTATAGGAAGAGAAATGTCTATTGTTTAGACATTATGGTTGAGAACAATAGTTCTCCAGTTTGTCTTGTAGCTGATGAGACAGTCTCTCAATGTGTCAAGTGGCACAAGAGGCTTGCTCATCTTAATTACAAGACTATTGGCAAACTCTTTAGTAAAGAGTTAGTGAGGAATGGTCCTCAAGTTAAGTGTGTCAAAGATGGCATTTGCTCAGCTTGTCAAAAGGGCAAGCAGACTAAATCCACCTTTAGAAGCATTGACAACAAGGATGCTGTGAGGTGTTTATACCTCTTGCATATGGATCTATTTGGTCCAATGCCAGTTCACAGCTTAGGTAGGAAGGTCTACACCTTTGTAGTTGTTGATGACTACTCAAGGTTTTCCTGGGTGTTCTTCTTAAAGCAGAAATCTGAAACACCTAGTGTCTTCCACAGTTTTGTTAGGCAAATTCAGAATGAATTGAACTGTACAGTGGTCAAAATTAGAAGTGACCATGGTACAGAGTTTCAATCTGAAAGCATGACAAAATTGTGTGAAGACTATGGGATATTTCAAGAATTCTCTTCACCTAGAACACCTCAGCAAAATGGCATTGCTGAAAGGAAAAATAGAACCTTGATAGAGGCTGGTAGAACCCTATTAAGTGATTCATCACTGCCAGAATATTTCTGGGCTGAAGCAGTAAACACTGCATGCCATGTGATAAATAGGGCTACCATCACTAAAAGGTTAAACAAGACCCCCTATGAAGTAGTGAAAGGCAGGAAACCAAATCTATCCTATTTCAGGATTTTTGGTTGTAAATGCTTCATACTTAACAATGGGAAGTCTTACTTAACTAAGTTTGCTGCCAAATCCCAAGAGGGAGTGTTTGTTGGGTACAGCAGTAATAGTAAGGCTTATAGAGTCTACAACTTGACTACACAAGTTGTAGAGGAGTCTGTGCATGTAGTTTTTGATGAGACACTTCTTATTAACAATGAGTTGTCTAGTAGTGTGTGCAGCCCCACAGGTCTTTCTAAGAAGATGGACAAGCTAACCATGGAAGATGTACCTGCTGCAAGACAGCAAGTAGAAGAAGATGGCTTATGTCCAGGGGGAGAACTACATGTACCAGGAGCTGAAGAAGTTCAAGGAACTCAGCATGATGAAGATGCTGAAGAAGTACAACCAGAAGTAAGGATGCCTCCAGCCAACAGGCATCTAAGAGATCATCCAGTGGAGCTGATCATTGGAGATCCAAGACAAGGTGTTCAGACAAGGAGCAGAAATCAGAATGCTGCAGTATATTCAAGTTTTCTGTCTCAAATAGAACCAAAGAAATTTGAAGAAGCAATACAAGATCCACAGTGGACTGAAGCTATGCAGGAAGAGCTAAACCAGTTCAAGAGGTGCAAGGTTTGGGACTTAGTTCCTAAGCCTAAAGATCACAATGTGATAGGAACAAAGTGGATCTACAGAAACAAGTTAGATGAACAAGGAGTCATCATTAAGAATAAGGCAAGACTGGTTGCAAAAGGATATAGGCAAGAAGAAGGTATTGATTTTGATCAAACCTTTGCTCCAGTAGCCAGACTGGAAGCCATCAGGATGTTCTTGGCCTATGCAACCTACCAAGGATTCAAAGTATACCAAATGGATGTGAAGTCAGCATTCCTTAATGGTAATTTAAAAGAAGAAGTATATGTGGAGCAGCCTTCAGGTTTTGTTGATCCTACTCTTCCACATTATGTCTATAGACTTAGGAAAGCATTGTATGGGTTAAAGCAAGCTCCTAGAGCTTGGTATGAAACCCTATCTAGTTTCCTCATTGAGAACAAGTTCACAAGGGGGAAAATAGATAAGACTCTATTCCTTAGGGAATCTAGAGGCAAAGTAATACTTGTCCAAATATATGTAGATGACATTATATTTGGGTCTACTGAAAGTAGGCTTTGCAAAAAGTTTGCAAAGCTTATGCAAAGTCAATTTGAAATGAGTAGTATGGGAGAACTGAAGTTTTTCTTGGGTCTCCAAGTTAAACAGACTGAAAGTGGCTTGTCCATATGTCAGTCAAAGTTCACCCTAGAACTCATAAGGAAATATGGTATGGATTCCTCCAGTACCATGAAGACTCCTATGGGGTCAAGTATGTCTCTAAGCAAGGATGATGCAGGGAAACCTGTGGATGAAACCTTGTATAGAGGGATAGTTGGCTCCCTACTATACTTGACTGCAAGTAGGCCTGACATTATGTATGCTACATGTGTTTGTGCCAGGTATCAAGCCTGCCCCAAAGAATCTCACTTGACTGCAGTCAAGAGAATCTTGAGATATCTAAAGGGCACACCTTATCTAGGCCTCTGGTACCCTAGGAATGGAGATTTTGATCTAACAGGCTATTCAGATGCAGACTTTGCAGGATGCAAAGAAGATAGAAAAAGCACAACTGGATCCTGTCAATTCCTAGGTGGAAGACTCATTTCATGGAGTAGTAAGAAGCAAACCAGTGTGGCCATCTCCACAGCTGAGTCAGAATATGTAGCTGCAGGAAGTTGCTGTGCTCAACTTCTGTGGATTCAACATCAGCTAGAAGACTATGGATGTCAGGTAAGTAGAACTCCACTTTATTGTGATTCTACAAGTGCTATTTCCATAGCTAATAACCCTGTATCACATAGTAGAACTAAACATATTGAGATAAAATATCACTTTCTTAGGGAGCATGTAGAAAGAAATGATATTGCACTTGAATATGTTAAAACAGATAATCAGATAGCTGATATGTTTACTAAGCCCTTAGAAGAAGCTAAGTTTAATAAGTTCAAAATTGAACTAGGTATGATAAACTTAGATTGAGTATACAGAACAAAAATTGGCTAAGTAAAAAGGTGTCGACACATAGACAAGTCTATGTCGACACAGAATAGTAAGTGTCGACACTTCAGGAAAATGGTGTCGACACATCTAGGAAGTTAGTGTCGACACTTCAGAATGTTAGTGTCGACACATGTCGAGTAGGTGTCGACACATCCAATAAAGTGTCGACACTTAAGTTTTACTCAGAATTTTTCTAAGTAAAGTCTCGACACATGTCGAGTATAGTGGTGTCGACACTTAACCAAGTGTCGACACATAAAATCTGTTGACTAAATTTGTGTCGACACATGAGTGTCGAGACATTATAAGTCAGTGTCGACACTTATTGACAGTGTCGACACATCATTAGAAATTCCTCCCGCCTGTTCGTCTTCAAACAAGAAAGGTATAAATAGGGTTCTGTCTTTGATTGTCGACACGCTTTCAAAGTTTCGAGACCTAAACTCTTGTGTCGACATTTCTCTCATCTCAAGACTAATTCTCAAAACCCTAATGGCTCCCAAGCTGGAAGAGAACGTAAACGAAGGCTATGAGCTTGTGCGAGGCGCATTTGACGACAGCGACCAAGAAATCAAATCAGTGCTAACCCTAATTGCCAATTCAGGATTGGAGTTCTTGGTTTCAGAACCAACGAAAATATGGAAGAAGGAAGTCATTGAATTCCTTTCTGGCGCGTCTGTAGATGACTCAGGCTACAGGATTAAGTCAAGGGTGCATGGCACCAAGGTCAAGATTTCACCCAAGTCTTTAAGAAAGGTACTTCAGCTACCTAAAGTTCAAGATGAAGAGGAAGTAACTGCTTCTAAGACCAGGGAAGCTCTTACTTGGTGTGGACTGGATCCAAAGATGAAGGTGGGATCAGTCTTTAACAGAAAAGGTATGAATAATCAAGGCAAGTTCTTGTCAGAAATAGTGGGCAAGGTAATACTAAGCAAGCCAGGAGGACATGACAGGGTGTCTGCCTCCATGTTTGAAGTCATGACCAGAATCATCTTCCATCTGAAAACAGACTGGTCAATGGTGGTTTATGAAAAAGTGAAGGAAAGCCTGAAGAAGCCCAATCTGGGCAGGATACTAAGTCTCTACCTGGCTGGATCAATTCCAGAGGTAATGAGCACTGCTGCAGGAACTAAGATCAATCATATGAGGAAGATGGACTCAAGAATATTCTCTAGATGGGAAAGGGTGCTGGTGTCAAAGGAATTGACCACCCCTGAAAAGCAAGCTTCTAAGAAAGACTCTCCTCCCAGGAAGAAGAGGAAGACTGCTGCTGTGCCTCAAGAGTCCTCCAGCAGCTCAGGCAGTGAAGAACATGTGGTCTTCACTCCTGAAAGTCCAGTTGATGTGGCTGCAGAGAAGACACCTGCTCCTCAGGAGGCAGCTGACATCCAGGGGGAGCTTCCAGGTGTAGCAGAACCATCTACACTGGAGAGTGAACAAGACACCCTCCTCATTCAAAAGGTACTTGTTGATCTTAATACTTTGAATTTTTCTAGAACAAATTCTGATTTGTCTGATGACCATCAGCCAACTCAGCAAGCACACCAAGAACCAGATGTTGTTCTTCCAGACACATCTGTTGTGATACCTGATAAAGTGGTTGAAGAACTTAGTACATCTCCTGCACAATCTCCACCAGAATATACCATGGAAGATCTTTTTCTGAATTTAGAACAGGATGATTTTGATATGGAAAAGAATGATGCTGATACAGTAAAGAATGCTGATGGTGAGGGGGAGAACATAGAAGTTGTGGAAGAGCCTATAAGGCTAGATACTGAGAAGGCACAAGATGTGCATACTGAAAAACAATCCAGCCCTAAGGAAAGGGTGGATATAGCCAGTACATCAGACTCTGAAGATGATGAAGCTGAGCAAGCTAAGAAAAAGAAGTTCTTTGTTTTCAAAAGAAGAAGCCAGAGCTATAAGAAGGCTCTCCAAACAGTTGCTCAACATTCCTTAGTTCAACAAGCTCCATCCACTGATTACAGTGCTCTACTGCTTGCCATGCAAATCAAGATGGATGAACAAAGGAAAGCTTTAGAAACTTATGTTGATGAAGGGCACAAAGCTCTACAATCTGATCTGGGACAGGAAATCAAGTCAATAAGGTTTGAAATGAACCTTAATAAAAAGGAGATGACTGATTGTTTTACTAAGGGTGCTCATGCAGTGGTCTATCTAGCTAAACATCAAGAAACAATTAAAGAGAAAGTAGAAGATATAGCAGTAAAACAAGGCTATGTGCTGGAGAATCAGTTGAGGATGAATGATAATTTGACTGCATCTCACAATGCAATAGTCACTGAACTCAAGAATAAGTCAGATGAACCTTCAACTTCCTCTGCTGCTGCCAAAGCTGATTTTGATAAACTCTTTCAAGCAGAGATTGCTGCTGTAAAGACTGCCATTAAAGACTCATAGAAGGTCATTTCAGAACAGCTTACAAAGCTTAGACCTTTCTTTAAAGAGGGCATAAGGTATTTGGATGGCCAAATCAGATTCCAGAAAGATGATGTGAGAGATCATGTGGCCCAAGAAGTCATAAAGGGGGAGAGAGTGTTAGTCAAGGCCAGTTCTGAACATGCAAAATGGATATCCAATTCCATCAGGGCTACACTGGGCTATCCTCCCTTTGTGATGATGACAATGTAGCTGACTCTGGCATTCAAGGAACATATCTTGGAGGTGAGCAACAAGCAGTGGCTGATGTAATCTATCCACCTCCAGACTTTGACATGATTCATGCAGATATAAGCACAATGTATAGTCCACCTGCTGGCAAGCCTAATATTATTCTGGAAAAGGTTGTTCAACCTATCACAGCTGCAATGCAAGAGGCTTTGGACAAGGAAGAAGAAACTAGGCTGTCAAAGAAGAAGTTTAGGGAAATTGCTGAGCAAAAGCCAGATTTTGAACAGTGGAGCCCTACTTCTAGGAACATAATTCTTACAGCCTGGAAAGCAGCCAAGGACAATGCCCATGAGAGGAACAAGTGGTTCTCAGAGGCTGAATGGAGAAAGCATGAGAGTAGGCAGGAAGCAATTGTCCAATATAGAAGGAAGGCTAAGTTAGGAAAGCTACCTCCAACAGCTATGGAGCCTAGCAAGTACTTTCCTAAGCCCTATCATTATTTTGAAAGACAAAAGATCAAGGCTGAAGAACAGAAGAAGAAGGACTCTAAAGGGAAGAAGACTGCTGAAGCTGAGCCTGCTGCTGCTGCTGCTGTGAAAGCTCAAGTTAAAGCTGGAAAAGGCATTGTTATTAAAGAACCTGATCAGCACTAGATTAGGAATTAACTTGATGCTTGTTGTAATCTGTTGAGTGAAAAACATTGTAATACTTCATTGAAAATGTATAAGGAACATTATTGGAACAGTATATGATAAATATAGTATGAATGTTCTGAAATATATGTGTTTCTTAATTGTTCTGCAATGTTTAATAAGTATACATGTGTGCTTTATTACATGTTCAAGTTTACCCTGTTGTCATTTATATGTTTTACATCATTTTGTAATTTTTAATTATGAGTGGTGTATATCATTGACTAAGGGTTATGACTTCTCCAAATAGGGGGAGATTGTTGGGTACATTGGTCAAATGTACCTGATTTGAAGAAGCCTCACCTAACTCAATGATATACATCAGAATGTATTTGATGTTTGTTTGAGTTACTTGTGCAGGTTAGTTATACACTGAACTGAAGCTGAAAATTTCTAAGTCCATGTGTCGACACCCAGAGGGAAAGTGTCGACACTTGAGAAAGCTTGTGTCGACACCCAGACATGCAGTGTCGACACTTGGAGTCATTGTGTCGACACCTGGGAAGAAGTGTCGACACCAGTCAGAAAGTGTCGACACTTGGAGCTGTGTCGACACTCTGTGTAGAAGAATGCAGAAAAGCTGTGTCGACACTTGGCAGAAGTGTCGACACCTAGAAGAGCTGAGTCTACATCAGAAAGTGTCGACACTTGGAGTTGTGTCGACACTCAGCAAAATTCTGCAGAGACTAAGTACAAGTGTCGACACTCAACACAATGTGTCGACACTCAATCAGCAGAGTCAAAATATGAAGAATGTGTCGACACTCAACACAATGTGTCGACACACACTCAAAGGAGTCAACACTTGAAGATTGTGTCGACACTCAGCACAATGTGTCGACACATAACCAGAAGACTCAACACTTGAAGAAAGTGTCGACACAAGGAGCTGTGTCGACACTTAGCAAAGAACAGAAAAGTTGTAAAATATTCTAAGTACAAGTGTCGACACTAAAGGAATGTGTCGACACTCAGCTGAAGAAACAAGATTGAAGACTTGTGTCGACACCAAGAAGCAGTGTCGACACTTGACAGTTTCAACACATGAAGATGTGTCGACACAAAGGAGATGTGTCGACACTTAGAAGAATACAGATAAAGAATGAAGTGCAAGTACTTGTGTCGACACTCAATTTCAGTGTCGACACATGCAGAAGAAACTGTGTCGAGACATACAAGGAATTGTGTCGACACCTTGTAGACTTGTGTCGACACTTACACAACATGTGTCGACACTTGGTCTATAAGTGTCGACACTTAAGAACAGAAAGTCTCGACACTATCTGACAGTTAGTGAGATTTCAAGAAGTGACTGGTTGACATGACAGCTGCCAATCCCGCCGGTCTACAGCAACTGTCAAAGAATTCAAAAGTCTGTTATAAACTGGATCAGCCGGTTACCATAAAGGAAGCCTATAAATAGGCACCCACAGTTTACAGAATATAGTAGTTAAGTGGTTAAGTTGTTCACAATCATTACTTGTTGTGAGAATAATTGAAGTGGTTGATCAGATTAAATCAAGAAGTGATACATAGAGGATCAACACAAGAAGATCAGGCAGTCCAACTGCAGATCTAAGTAGTTGGAGAGAGAGAGCTCCAACCAAGGATTCAGTCTTTGGAACTAAGGCTGAGAAGAACAATTCAGAGTCATCTGGATTTCAAGAAGCAGAGATCAAGGATCAACTGCAGTAGATTCAGACTAATTCAGTTCTACTCAAGAAGCTTTGAAGAAAGCTAAGTCAGTTTGGATCAAGCTGAGTTCTTCCAAGAACTCTTCAAGAAACTCTCAACTCCTCTCATTCTTTCTGAGTTGTAGAGTTAGCATTTGTAATTTCTATTTTAAACTTGTAAGATCCATTGGATCTGAGTGATTGTAAGCCTATTTTATAAAGGCTGAGGGTAGGGCTTGGTGCCTGAGTGTAGGAGTTGAAGAACTCTGAGTGTAGGCCTTTAATTGGCTGAGTGTAAGCCTTGACTGGCTGAGTGTAGGCCTGGGTGGCTGAGTGTAGGCCTTTTGGCTGAGTGTAAGGCTTTGGGCCTGAGGTAGGAACCTTGTTGGGTTCTGAGCTAGTGGAGAAGTTTGGCCGAATCTAGTACACTGCTAGATAGGCGAAGGGGGAAAGTGGATGTACCCAAAGATTGGGGAACCACTATAAAATTAGTGTGTCTTCTGTGCTGTGCTGTGCTGTGAATTGAATGCTTAATTTCTGTATTTGCTGTTAGCTGTAGTAATCAGTGAAAAACTATTGTGCTGCCAAACAAAAGTCAAAAAAGGTTTAGGTCACCTATTCACCCCCCCCCCCCTCTAGGTGTTTAGGTACCATATCTTTCATTTCTCTCTCCTAGTCACCTCTGGTTGACTGGTCAACCCCACAAGCTAAATGCATCCCACTTGGTTATGGTGGTCATGGAAATGGGGTTAGCCTAAGGAAGAAGTGGCTTGGGCTTGGGTTAGCCCTTTTGGGCTAGGTTTGACTTGACCTAAATAAGGGTTGACCTGTGCCAATTTGACCATCTGGGTTGACCCCATTGGGTTTTTAGTGGCCCATTGGCTTCCCCTAAGGTCTAGGTAGGATTATGTAGGGTTACCCTGCACTTTGGATGTCACATACCCTTAGTAAGGGTACTTTGACCAGATTAGGAGCTTGAGTTGACCTGGGTCAACCTGGCCTCTAGGGCTGGCCCCAATGTGTCCATAGTGACCCTTTGACCTCACTTTAGGGTTAGGAGGGCATAGGTGGGGTCCTCTAGGCTAGGAGTAGGTCAATTGACCCTAAGTAGGCTAATTTGACCCATTTAGGGCTAGGGTTGACCTTGGTCAACTGAGCCTCTTTGGTTGACCCTAATGGGTCCTTATGGCTCTAATGGGCCTCCCAAGGTATTAGGGGTGTTGTGGTAGGGTCTTGGGGTTAAGGTGTAGCTCATGGTCATCCTAAATCATTGCTCAGAGTTCTATTATTTGCAGACCATGATGATCTTCCACATTTTGTCCCCTATCTCTTGGCTCATTTTTGGCTTCCTAGGGTTTTGTCATGACCTAGTCATGGCCAAAACCACTCTTAGGAGTCTAGTTGGAAATGTGATGTCACAAATCCCAATAAACAAAACAAAGATTTCGTCCCCGAAATCAAGGTTGAGCCTACGGGACTTACTACCAAAGAATAGAAACTTGTAACATCCCATCATGACGCCATGTTTGCTAAGTTAGGTTTAAAGGGAAACCTAGATCTATAACCATTTCGCCCAGTTGGCAAACCAAGATCCCAATAAACAAAGATAAGCCCCCAATAAATAAAAGATAAGCCTCTATCTGCCTAGAGCAGCCCTTAGTAGTTTAAAACAGGAAAATAAATTAAACATCTTGAGGGGTTTGTGAGGTATACCTGACTGAACAGCTCTGGGTATCTTTGTCGCATCAGGTCCTGTGGCTCCCAGGTATGCTCCTCCTGGCCGTGGTTCCTTCACAGGACCTTGACTAGTGGGACCTTCTTGCGTCGCAAGACCCGTACTCCTTGGTCGCCGATCCTCACCAGCTCCAAACGAACCGACCGGTCTGAAGCTACCGGCCCTTCGGTGGTCACAATCTGCTGCTCCGGGCATAGCAGAGCCCTCCTCAGCGAAGAAATATGGAAGACGTCGTGCAACGCTTCCAGCTCTAGTGGTAACTCCAGCCTGTAGGCTAGGGGTCCGATCCGCTCCAGGATCCTGTAAGGGCCCATGTACCTAGGGCTGAGCTTCTTCCTCCGACCACGCACCCGCGAGACTCCATGCATGGGCCGGATCTTCAAAAACACACGGTCTCCCACCTGGAACTCCACCTGTCGATGTAGGGCGTCATAGTACTTAGCCTGTCTACTCTGCGCCTCTAGCATCCTGTCTCTAATTAGCCTCACCTGAGCCTCGGTGTCTTCAACAAACTCTGATCCCAACACCTTCGGATCTTCGTCCTGAACCCAAGAAAGCGGGGTCCGACATCTCCTTCCGTACAAGGCTTCGTAAGGCGCCATCCTGATGCTGGACTGGTAGCTGCTGTTATAGGAGAACTCGACCAGGGGTAAGAGTTTCTCCCACGGTTCCCCGCGGTCCAAAATGCATAGCCTCAAAAGGTCTTCCAGCGTCCGGTTGGTGCGTTCTGTCTGCCCGTCCGTCTGGGGATGAAATGCAGTGCTGAAGGTCAATCGCGTGCCTAAGTAAGCTTGCACGGATCTCCACTCCCTGGAAGTGAACCGGCCATCCCGATCCGACACGATCGTCTTGGGCACCCCGTGATATCGAATGAACTGCTCCACAAATCTCCGTTCTAAAACTCCCACAACGTCGTCCTTCCTGATCGGAATGAACCTGGCTACCTTAGTCAACCGATCGATGATGACCCAAATTGAGTCATTCCCTGTTCGTGATCGGGGAAGTCCGTGAATAAAATCCATCGCGATGTCTTCGAACTTCCACTCTGGTACCGGGAGTGGTTGCAACAACCCCGTAGGGTTTTTGCACTCTGCCTTCACTAGCTGACAAGCTTCGCAGTGGGTCACAAACCGAGTAATATCCTTCTTCATGACAGGCCAGTACATAGTCTTCTTCAAATCCGCAGTCATCTTCGTGATGCCCGGGTGCACCGAGTATCTGCTATGATGGGCTTCCGCCATGATATCCTCCCGGACCTGGCCTCCTCCCGGTATATAAGTCCGGCCTCTGAAGCATACCACGCCGTCCCTCATCGTATAATCTCCTGCTGTACCGTTCTCCAAGGACCAGAATATCGGCTCCAGGTTGACATCTCGCCTCTGTCCCTCTCTGACTCTGTCTCGGATATCATCTGTAGCACTCACTGGTGCTAAATACTCCGTGTAAAGCTCGGGGTCCTCGGATGACACCAGTGTGATGTGCATATCCTCCAATCTCCTCACCAACTCCATAGACATAACCTGAGGCCCGACTGCGGAAGTGGCAGCTCTCCGACTCAATGCGTCCGCCACCACGTTTGCCTTCCCTGGATGGTAGTGCATCTCATACTGATAATCTGCAAGGAACTCCACCCAGCGCCTCTGCCTGATGTTCAGTTCCTTCTGCATGTCCACGTATTTCAGGTTCTTGTGGTCGGAATAGATATCGCAGTGGACTCCATAAAGATAATGGCGCCAGACCTTCAAAGCAAAAACGACCGCCCCCATCTCAAGGTCGTGCACCGGATAGTTCTGCTCGTGCTTCTTCAACTGGCGAGATGCATATGCAATCACATGGCCCTTCTGTATCAGTACATCTTCCATACCCTGGTAGGAAGCATCAGTGTAGACCTGAAATCCTTCCCTCCCCGAGGGGAGAGTAAGAATGGGAGCCGAGGTTAGCCGATCCTTCAGCTCCTGGAAAGCTGTCTTGCACTGCGGGGTCCACACGAACGGTACCTCCTTCTTCGTCAAGGAGGTGAGCGGGAGGGCGATTCGAGAGAATCCCTCCACGAACTTCCGGTAGTAACCGACAAGTCCTAGAAAACTCCGTACGTCGGTGGCTGTCTTCAGCTGCGGCCAATCCCGAATAGCCTGAATCTTTGCCGGATCCACTGCCAATCCGGCTCCACTGATGATGTGGCCTAAGAAGCTCACCTCCTTCAGCCAGAACTGACATTTACTAAACTTCGCATATAGATGATTCTCCTGCAATCTCTGCAAGGTCAGTGTCAGATGGCGAGTGTGCTCCTCCTCCGTCCTCGAGTAAATGAGGATGTCATCGATGAACACAATGACAAACACATCCAGATATTCCTTGAAGACTTGGTTCATGAGGGTCATGAACGCTGATGGTGCGTTGGTGAGTCCGAAGGGCATCACCGTAAACTCGTATAAACCATATCTGCTACTAAAAGCAGTCTTCTGAATGTCCTCCTCCCGAATCCGAAGCTGGTAGTAACCCGACCTCAAATCTAATTTCGAAAAGAACTGCGCTCCCTGCAGCTGGTCGAACAGCTCGTCTATCCTTGGCAGTGGATAGGTGTTCCGGACCGTCAGCCGATTTAGTGCTCGATAGTCGATGCACAATCTGAGGGTCTCGTCTTTCTTCTTGACGAACAATACCGGGGCTCCCCAAGGTGAAGAGCTTGGCCGGACAAATCCGGCTTCCACTAACTCCTGAAGCTGGCTCCGGAACTCCGTCAACTCCTTTGGGGCCATTCGGTAGGGTGCCTTGGACGCTGGCTTGGCCCCCGGCACAAGCTGTATCTGGAAGTCCTGCTCCCTGCGCGGGGGTAATCCGGGTAACTTCTCCGGAAAGACGTCCTCAAACTCCCGCACCACCGAGATATTCGATATACAACTCGTGGCCTCTGTCACCTCAAACATCACCTCGTAGACCTCCTCCCCCTGTAAATAGGCCTTGACGGCCTGTACTGAAGATAAGGGTATACGTGAGGCAGGTCTTATACCTTTGATGATGATGGTAGAGTCCCCGTGCCTCACGGTGATCCTCTTCGCTTGACAATCAATCTGGGCATGATTCCACTGCAACCAAGACATGCCCAGGATCAGCTCGAAGACTGGCATCCACAGGACCGTTGCCGGAACTTCGAACGACTTCCCTCCAATCTCCGCCTCCATGCTGCAGTGAGCTGAGGTGAGTATCTCTGATCCGTCGGGTAGACGCACCCTACTCATCCGGCCTGAGAATCGTTCCACTCCTTCCAGCCCTTCCAGGAAGGCCTCCGACACAAACGAGTGCGAAGCACCCGTGTCGAACAGAGTATAGGCGGGCTTGCCGCTGATGAAGACTATACCTGTGATGATTAAAGGTCTTAGTATTTTATGACGCGTTTTCTTTGCTATTCATTCTGCTTAGGGCAGTTCTACTTGTTGGATAATTGAGAACGGGAATTTAGCTTAAACAATTTAAAACATCTTAGCTTACCTGTGATGACCCGCTCTGGATTTCGAGGCTGTGCCAGATCCAAGGCATATGCCTGCTCCCTTTCCTGTCTCCGGTCTCCTCCCTGGTAACCACGTCCTCGGCCGCATCCTCGGTCGCGTCCTCGGCCTCCGAAATGCTGGGCAGGTGGGCCACCCTGTGGTGCTGGAGGTGGTGCCCCCCTCATGGGGCAGTTTCTCCGGAGGTGTCCCACCTGATGACAATGGAAGCACTCCGGCGGGGGATACGCCATACCCCCGGGTCTCGGCATCTCTTGTATCTGGAGAGGTTGAGGGGACAAAACCACCTGCTCTCTCGGCTCCTGCCTCACCTCGTGACGAGGCTGCTCC
The DNA here is from genome assembly GCA_039583875.1 of Platanthera guangdongensis. Classification (NCBI taxonomy): domain Eukaryota; kingdom Viridiplantae; phylum Streptophyta; class Magnoliopsida; order Asparagales; family Orchidaceae; genus Platanthera; species Platanthera guangdongensis. Next base: position 50,800,610 of record CM077151.1, on the reverse strand, counting down.
TCTGTCCTTCTCTCATCTGGTATGGTGCCTCGCCGCTGATCATTTCGGGCCCTCCGACCCTGATCCTTCGCTTGCCGCTTCCGGCCCCGAGTGGTGTGCCAATCAGCCTCAATCCTCTTCGCCATCTCCAAAATCCGGGAGATAGGCCTGTCAGATACAAACAGCAAGGCCTCCCTCAACTCCTCTTTTAGGCCCTTATAAAATCTCTTGACGTAACCTACTTCGTCCAGCTAGTAAGAACCTGCATATCGGGCCAAATGGTCGAACTCTCGGTGGTACTCCACCACCGTCCTGGTGCCCTGCCTCAGCTGCAAGAACCGCTCCTCCAACTCGTCCCTGGCCGACTGCGGAACAAAGTGCTCCAGCAGCGTGGCCCTGAATTCCTCCCAAGTGATTTCTGCAATCTCCCTATCAGCAAATGTCGTGTCCAACAGCGTCTTCCACCACCTCTTAGCATGGGACTCCAAGCAAGATACCACCAGGGCCACCCTCTCCTCCCAAGGGCATCGTATCCCAGTCAACATCTCGTACATAACATCCAGCCACTCCTCTGTCCGCACTGCCGACTCTGTCCCCAAGTATGATGGGGGAGAGAGTCCTCGGAAGGTGCTCATCCAGTTGGCCCCTGGGTTTGGCTGCTGGGCCGGAGCCTGCTGAGCCCGGAAGGCCTCAAGGATAGCTGTAAGGGTTTGCCCCATGTCTGACTGAAGGAAAGGTGTGGGGACCATGGGAGGTGGTGCAATGTCTGGGGTCTGCTGAGCTCCACCTTGTGGAGTGGGCTGAGCTGGGGGCTGCAAAACGAACTACATTAGTACGTAGTCGACTCAATACCTAATAAAAGTGGACAATTTATATGTGATCCCCCATATGGGCACACCACTGCTTCCGCTGCTTAGTTTGTCCCCAAACTAAACTCGCACGGGGGTGACCCAGGGTTGTGGACTGCTACTTTTCGATCGAGGTCTGCTCTGATACCACTTGTAAGACCCCCTTTTTTTTCTTTATCGACACCGGGGTCTTAGGCCCAGAACCGCCGTTTTGCGGTGACTCCTTCACGCCCTGAAGGGTCATCACCACAAAGCGCCGATTCTGTCGGCCAATTCGATCACAGAAAAGTAGCATAAAGAAGTAAATGGAAACTATCAGTCCACAGAAAATCACATATCATAATAAATATAACTCCACGAAGGGAGTGTCCACAGAATATAACATCAGAGTAGCAAAATACGGGCTTATGCCCGGTACATCATATCCTCACTACAAAATCCCTCATGCGGAAGCAAAAGCAGAAAAACTACTCAAGGTCGAGACTCACGGTCCCGGCTGTATGAACTCCGGAGCTAGACTGCCCCACCTCCAAGCGCACCGGTCTCTGGGGCTGCTCCTCCATGCTGGTCTCCACGATCCCCTAAATGATGTGGTTCGAAAACCGTTAGTCTAAAAGACTAAGTCCTATCATCCCCCGCCCCTTCCCCCACGGCTCCTAGGCACCGAGCGGAGAGGAAGAAAGGGGAGGACTTGAAGGTGGAGAATATCAAAAGCAGATGGCAGCAGTCTTATACTAGCAAATTCTATATCATGTAAAGACAATAAGCTGAAATATGAAAAGTAACCTTTACTTATGTGGAAACACATAAGCCAAGGGGTCTTCTGCAAGACTCCCATCGTATAAAAAGTCCCATACCAATTTATACGTTGAGGTGTCGGTTATCAAGTAGCAGTAAATATATATATCCAAAATTAACCTCAATTTATAAACTTGCCCACACAAGCTTATAGACAAAGGGGTCGTTTTGCAGGTCCTAAAGTATAAGCATCTCATTCCACTTATACTTTAGGTGTCAGGGGTTAAATGAATCGATTATGATATGACATGCAAGTGGGTATGATGGACATGCGAGTGCAACGCACACACCCGACTCTGTGCACACAGACCTTTAGTTCCCCCTTTCTGGAGCCGTAACCTCCCAGGATACCTCCGTAGTGGCAGACGGAAGCGGTGGGTTGGGTCTCACCCACCTCTAAACCAGTAAAGCACTACCGGTCAGACCTATCGTACGCCTCAACGCTTGGTGCACGAAGCGGACTCCTACGTACTCTTGCCGGCTGGCGCACCGGACTTCTGTTGGCGAAGTGCTAACCACACTTGCCGAGTCAACGTATTGGCGTCGGTGCATCGACCCTCCAATACCGAAGACCCACCACCTTAATTTTTCCTTCCTTTTATGCAAATGCAAATTTAGCGTAATCAAACCCGAGCCGAAGCTCCCCGGACAACCACGTCCGTCTCAAACAATCGAGCCGAAACACCCCGGACCCAAAGTCCGTCTTTTAACCATCCGAGCCGAAGCTCCCAGCTAACTTCCGGTGTCATCAGTGTTTGTGAAATATGCAACCCTAATTACTAAGTTACTCTTTTCAGCTTGTTAAAACAGTTTACGTTAACCCAGGACTGCCCCCGGTATTCCCTGTGAAGGGCTCTCAAGGGGCACTAGGAACTGTGTTGGGATTACGCCCAGCGTTCCCTTTCGCAAGGTACTTATTTTGTTATTGGTTGATTCCCTTACCCATTACTTTCTCATATTCTGATATGCTAATCCTAGGGTGATTTGACTCCAACTCTCCTTGGGTAGGACGATCTTTCGTCGGACCCGAACGCCTCTAAACCCTAGACAAAAACCACACACTACTCACTCATCTTCCATAGATGCAACCCATTCTACTTATCCTTCCAGCAAACCATCAAGACCCATCACACGTGCTCTAATTCATATCCAAAATGATTTCCTGCAGTTTTGCTATATGCAGACCACTTAAGTTACATGACCCGTAAAAAGGGAAGTACATGAAATACTCATCCAGTACCCCTATGATAATTATTAGAGGGATAAAATGACATTTGTAGCATAAATCCAGAAATCCATAATTTTCCTAATTTGTCTGATAATTAATTTATTTATTATAGTATCCAAAAAGCCCAAGATTGAACATGAAGTAGCAATTTCAGACAAGATAATATTCCAATAAATTTATGTTAATTACAAAATGCATAATCAACTCTAAAGCCTGAGTCTTCAAAATTTTCAGCAAGGTTTAGGCCCTTAAATTTAATTTCAAAGATATCTCATAAAAAGTCATTTTAAAAGATTTTACAGCAATAATACCTCCAAAAATTCAGAGAAAATTCAGAGATGATTATGATGACCTAAAAATACCCTAGAAAATATACTAATTAACCATCAAAAATTTCCACAAAAATTTTCACATGAGAATATTGAACTAGGAACACTATGTATCAAGTTTCATAATTTTTCAACAAGTATTGAGCTCTTGTAAGAATTATTTAGTATGCATCCAAAGTAATGCACTTGTGAAGTAGATGCCCTAACTAGGTATCCAAAAATTCTATCAAAAATCATACATGATCAGTAAGGTCTAAAACTACCTCTGTCAATGTTTCATGCCCTTTCAATATGCAGTGAGATCACAATAGCCAAATTATTAATTAGGGCAATTCTATTAGTTACAAATGAAGTGCTACAAATATTGATCAAAACTTCCCAAATAAAATTACCAGAGGCTCAAAATATCCTTATACCCTCACTACCCAAATTTGATTAAATTTCAAGATGTTTAGCTAACCTAAACTAACACTACAAGTTTTAGGTCCTAAGCTAGGGTTAGGGTTTTGGGGACCCTACCCTTTTCAAAATTAGTTAATATTTTTAACAGAGGGTTTTATATATCCTAGGAACCTCCTTGCAAAATTTGATGTTCATCCAAGGTGTTTATGACTCATGCCCTTCACAAGGCAAAAAGGTCCCTCCTTAGGGTTTGGCCTAGGAACCTAGGGCAAATCAATTCCACTCTACCCCACATTCCATGGGGAGGTGATAAGTGTCATACCAAGTCAGTGGTCCAAATATTAGCCTCTTTTGAGGTGATTTGGTCTCTCAAAATCAAATGTGCACTTTTTGACCAAAATACCCTTATTAAGGTAAAGTTAGGGTTGGGTCAATACCTATTCAAAACACATCCAAATTAGGTGAAACGTTATACAGACACCTAACATGAGCCCAGGGACCACTCACCAAAATTTGGGAGGGTTTGGAGGTCATTTGACTACTTAATTAAATTACCCTAGCTTTATTAAATAAAGTCAAAAACTTTAGGAAAATTGTGTCCAAAAATTCTGAGTTTTGGGCAGGCCCTAGGTATAGCTAGGTTAGGCTCCCTGCCAAAATTTCAAATTATTTGGGCTAGGGATGAAGTGTGGGCACCCAGTTTAATGACTGCCTAGCCCTAAGGGTATGTCCCACCAAAATGGGTGCCCTGGTCAGACCATGCACCCAAATGGGTTCAAACAAATTTTAAAATAAAATAGACTCAGAGGGCTACAACTTTTGTGTTGACAGTGTTTCCACCAGATGGCCCCAGGTAGTTTTAAAAATTAAAACCATTTAGTGTATTTTGTGTGACAGAAATAAAATAATCAAGAAATAATTTCCTATAGTTTAATTTCTGATGGAGCACGAATCTTGGCGCAGATGAACGGGATCCGTTCATCTCCTTCGTTGAGCCGACGGCCAGGATGCATTCTTCCTGGGCCGACTTCAAGCGGCTGCCGCCGGCCATCCAGCCCCTTCCCCGGCCGGCCACCGCCACCACCATCTCCGTTGAGGTGGGGGCTATCGCCAGGCGGTGGCTCTGCCGCCGGAGAGGCGTTTTCCGGCGGCTATAGCAAGAAATTTTTCATGCCGAAGCCATGAAAATGTTGTATTTGATCGGGCTCAATTGAGCCCGAATCTTAAGCCTAAGAAGTCCTATGATCTACCCGAGAGTTAAGGAGAGGGGGAGGACCTTCCTGACGGCCTGGATGCGGGAAGAGCGGCGGGATGCCATTGACGACGGCGGCGGCGCTCGGCTTCTGCAACAGTACAGTGAGATGGCCCGTCTCCTTCAGGTAAACGCTCGAAAATATTCCCCTTTGCCCACTGATGGTGTTTAAATGGCAATTGGGGAAGGGGGTGGCTGGTTCTTCAATGGCCATCAACACCATTTATGGTGTGGCTCGGGTAGAGTGGAGGGGGGCTGAATCCACCCCTTGGTGGCCGGGAAATGGCTGGAATCAACTCCTCTTCCCTAGAGGAGTTGATTGAAGCCATTAAAGGTGGTTGTTAGCCTCCCTTGGCCGGTTTTCCACTTTCCCCTTCCTCTTCCCCATCTTCTCTCTCCTCCATTAACATGGAGGGAGCTCCTTTCTCTCTCCTAGTCACCTCTGGTTGACTGGTCAACCCCACAAGCTAAATGCAGCCCACTTGGTTATGATGGTCATGGAAATGGGGTTAGCCTACTAAGGAAGAAGTGACTTGGGCTTGGGTTAGCCCTTTTGGGCTAGGTTTGACTTGACCGAAATGAGGGTTGACCTTGGCCAATTTGACCATCTGGGTTGACCCCATTGGGTTTTTAGTGGCCCATTGGCTTCCCCTAAGGTCTAGGTAGGGTTATGTAGGGTTACCCTGTACTTTGGAGGTCACATACCCTTAGTAAGGGTACTTTGACCAGATTAGGAGCTTGAGTTGACCTGGGTCAACCTGGCCTCTAGGGCTGGCCCCAATGTGTCCTTAGTGACCCTTTTACCTCACTTTAGGGTTAGGAGAGCATAGGTGGGGTCCTCTAGGCTAGGAGTAGGTCAATTGACCCTAAGTAGGCTAATTTGACCCATTTAGGGCTAGGGTTGACCTTGGTCAACTGAGCCTCTTTGGTTGACCCTAATGGGTCCTTATGGCTCTAATGAGCCTCCCAAGGTATTAGGGGTGTTGTGGTAGGGTCTTGGGGTTAAGGTGTAGCCCATGGTCATCCTAAATCATTGCTCAGAGTTCTACTATTTGCAGACCATGATGATCTTCCACATTTTGTCCCCTATCTCTTGGCCCATTTCTGGCTTCCTAGGGTTTTGTCATGACCTAGTCATGGCGAAAACCACTCTTAGGGGTCTAGTTGGAAATGAGATGTTACACTTGCCCCCTTGGGCCCCTTCCCCGTCGTTCGATCATTCCGATACGATCGTGACCTTCCGATGCGCGGGTAACCACCCGCGTAACCACCACCAGTAGTGGGGGGGGGGCATGGTTTTCAATGGGGGTCTACACTTAGTAAAATTAAATATATGAATAATATTCGCCCTAAACGGTACTTAAAATTATGATATTGGTGGTTACGGTGTGCGGATAACCGTATAACCACCTCTTGGAGTCTATAAAAAGACCTCAGGCCTTCTCATTTCTCATCTTTCTCTCCTTTGTTTTCCTGCTTCTCAGGCCAGAGCTCTGCTAGATTCCTCGTACGAGCCATCTTCGAGCCACCGATGCTCCTTCAAGAATCTGTCTAAGTCCCAAAGTGCGCAACAAGAAGGAAATTCTTAGTACAAGTGCATGTTCGCCCGCAACGTCCTAGCAAGTGACCTCATTGTACAACCTCGGGCTCGCAAAGAGCCCTCAAGAAGTAAAAAGAGCGAGACAGGCAAAGGGTACCAAGAGGGCCCACTCGCAAGCGGCGAGATGATGGGCTCCCCAAAGGGCAAAATGCCCCGCCTAGAGGCGAGAGGGCCCCCAGAGGCGAGAGGGCCCCCAGAAGCGAGAGGACCTCCAAGGGCGAGAGGCTCCGGCGAGACGGGCGGCGGGTCCCTCTCGCCGGCAGGCGCCTTTCCTCTCGTCAGGGGGGGGGAGAAGGTTTTTTTACTCTTTCCTATCAAAGCAGGGGGTTTTTACTCTTCTACCCCGGGTATTTTTACCCTTTTACCCTTGGTGGACTGCGTATAGCTCCTCAGAACAGCGGAGTTTGGCTGTTGGCAGACCCAGCCAAGGGTACCCCAGTAATTTCAGGCCGGAGCAGTTTTGTTATTTGCAGTTCAGATTCTTAAATCTATAAATAAGCCCATAGGAGTTCTTCAGAAGGGACCTTTTTTGGAGACTCGGGAGAGGATTCATTGGCACGGTCTTCTGAGGAACTCCAAGCCCAGCTTTTGGCTTTTGAGGGGAAGCTCTCTGTGACCTTCCGGGTAAGCGGTGGGACCTCCCTGCTGCGGCTTTGGGCCAGTTTTCTAATCCTTCACGACCGGTCGGAGGTCGGAGTTTGGGCCAAGTAGGAGTCGGCTACGCCCCTATTTTGTGAACATTCGTCGAAGTCAAATTTTGGCTTCAACAGTTCTGGTGCGGTGAGCGTGGAAGTAGCCGGTTCAAGAAAAGTTTGAGTTTGGTCCTATGACAGGAGGTGAAGGAGAAGGATCTGGTTCTGGAGGTTCCCCCTCCCAGGTAGAAGAGGCGACGAGGAAAATGCTGGAGGACTTCAGGCGAGAGGTCATGCAAACCATAAGCTTGGCCTTCTCGGCAAGGAGCGAGTGGGCGACACCTCAGGTCCCAATCGAGGTGGTCCCGCTTTTGGGCGAGAACGCCCCTGGACAGCGCCCGGGAAAGGACGTCCCCACAGAGGCTGGCGAGAGGGACGTAGCGGCGCGAGAGCTCTTCCCAGGCCAGCGCCCCGGGAAAGAGATCCCGGCAGAAGACGGCGAGAAGGAGGCAGCTGTGCGGGAGCTCTTCCCTGGGCACGGTCTCGCAGATCGGGCCAGTCAGCCGAGGCCGCGAGACGTGCCCTCTCGGCAAGCAGTCGTCGAGAGCCCGTTCAGTGAACTTGTCATCTCGGCTCCGGTGCCGGAGGGATTCCGGGAGCCCGACATGTCCTACTACTCAGGAAAGGATGATCCGGTACAGCATGTACAGTGGTTTGAGGATGTGGTTTCGATCAGACAAATGACGGATGCGTTTAAGTGTCGGTTGTTTGCCATCACCTTGAAGGAGAAGGCGCGAGATTGGTTCCACCAGTTACCGGCAAGATCGATCTATTGCTTCGAGGATCTGCGAAGGGGCTTCTTATTGAGGTTTTCAACATCAAAGAAGCGTAAGAAGGAGGCGAAGTGCTTGTTCTCAGTAAGGCAAAGCCAGGATGAGACGTTGGGTCACTACGTGGATCGGTTTCAGGAAGAGATCCTCCAGGTCCAGGAGGTCCCTGGGTACACGCTGATGCTCGCGTTCACCCTGGGACTGAGGCCAGGCTTCTTCAGCATGGAGTTGAAAAGGGTGCCCCCCCTCTCTTTTGAGGAGCTCATGGAGAGGGCGGCGAAGGAGACCGATTTCGAGAGGGCCAATCCAGCGTTTGCAAGGAGGTTAGCCAGGTTGGCGGAGGATGACGCAAAGGAACCAGGAGCAGTGAAGCAGCAGGAGCAGAGAGAGCGTAGAGAAGAAAGAAGGAAGGAGGAACCCCGAGGCCAGGGGCACCAGGGACAGATTCATCGGGGGGCCCGAGAGCCGAACAACCGGATAGGTTGGAGGCCTCATGAGGGTCGCACCCAGGAGTTGGGAGGAGGCTTCCGGGGAAGAGATAATTTCCGAGAGCCAAGGAGGTTCGATCAACCAGCATGGAGACAGGGAGCGAGGGATCGTTTTCAGCATCAGCAGGAGGCAATGGGGATCGGTCGAGGAAGGGGAGCCCGAGGAGGAAGGAGAGGAAGAGGAGATGGAAGAAGGGGTGGGGTGGCGTTGCCTTTCTATGACTTCCATCAGGAGAGAGGTCACGCTACAGCCACGTGCCCAGAGTTTTTGGAGATGAGAGAGACCAGAGGTTTGAGGAGGCAGGATCCGCCGGTGAGGATTGAGGAAATGCAGCAGGGGGAGACGGAAGATAGGTGCGAGGACCGGGTGGATGTGGGAACCCGGGGGGGAATCGGGGCCATCCATGGGGGGATTGGGATCGAGGCCACCCGGAAGGGGAGCTTCCAGACTATGTTCCGAAAGGGGGTAGCCTCAACCTCCCAGACCCCACCCCCACTAGAAAAAATTATCTTCTCTTCAGAGGATATGCCGGAGTACGAGGACCCATTCTGCGACGCCTTGGTGATCCAGACAGCGGTGGAAAACTTTATGGTCTCCAAGATCCTAGTGGATAACGGGAGCTCCGTGAATGTGATTTTTAAGAAGGCCTTCGATGAGATGCAGGTGGAAGCCAAGAGGGTGTTGGCCTCGGATGGACCGTTGTTCGGATTCTCCGGGGAGAGAAAAGAAGTGGAAGGGGGAGTAGGGCTGCACGTAAGGTTGGGGGGCGTATCACGGAACTGCCGGTTCGTGATTGTAGATGCCCCGAGCAGCTACAACGCCTATCTTTGGGCGACCCCTCATCAGCGCCTTTCGCTGCGTCCCCTCCTCATTCCATCAATGTCTCAAGTTTAACAATGGAGGGGTGCAGGTCAGGGTCAGGGGAGATCCAAAAGTGGCGAGGCAGTGTTACGTCACGGCGGTTAACACCATATCTTGGATAGCAGAGGCGGAGGAGTTGGAAAAGGAGATGGCGGCGCAAGAAGAAGCTATCAGGGAAGAAGAGGTGAGCCCAGAGGAAGCGAGAGGAGGAGCCGGAGAGGAAGTCGGGCAAGAGGAGACTAAGAAGCAGAAAGGAGAAGATGTGCAGGAAGTCAGGAGGAGCGGGGAGTCGGAGCCACGGGAAAGAATGCAGGAGAAAGTGGGAGAAGAAGGGGCAGAGGAGGAAGCCCGAAGGGACATGGAAATTGAGCAGCAGCAGGACGAGGTGATAGAAGTTAAGGGAGCAGGAGGGGAGGAAGAGATGGAAGAAGAAGCAGGGGACGGTTGGGAGCAGTCGCGGTTGGAGGTGGCCGAGGAAGTAGTGGAGGTGGAGGTCCGCACCAGCCAGGGGCAGGTACGAAGGGTACGGATCAGCGGGGGCTTGAGTCCCGAAGACCAGGAGCGGATGCGGGCCTGCATCCAGAGCAACATCGACGTCTTCGCTTGGAGCGCGGCGGACATGCCAGGCATTGATGCTGACGTGGCCTGCCACCGCCTAAATCTGGACCCTCGGACGCGCCCCATACGCCAGAAAATGAGGACCATCGCCACCAAGCTCGAGGAGCCCATTCGCGAGGAGGTCAAGAAGCTCCTGGAGGCGGGCTTCATCTCAGAGATCCAGTACCCAGGCTGGATCTCCAATGTTGTAATGGTGAAGAAGAGGGGAGGAAAATGGAGAATGTGTATCGACTTTTCGTTATTAAATAAATCATGCCCTAAGGATTGCTACCCCCTGCCTCGAATCGACGCGCTGGTTGATTCAGCCGTTGGTTTTTCTGTTATGAGTTTTCTGGATGCTTTTTCAGGTTACCATCAGATCCGGATGCACCCTCCTGACGTCAAGGACGTCTCCTTCATCACAAGGGAAGGGTGCTTTAGTTATAACATGATGCCCTTTGGGTTAAAAAATGCGGGAGCGACATACCAACGGATGATGGATCGAGTTTTCTAGGGCCAGAGGGGTCGGAACCTAGAAGTCTACGTTGACGATCTTATGGTAAAGAGCAAGGGGGTGAACTCGCATCTCCAGGATCTGGAGGAGACGTTCGCCACCTTGAGAAAGTTCAAAATGAGGTTGAACCCCTTGAAGTGTGTTTTCGGGGCTAGTCGTGGGAAGTTTCTCGGGCACCTTTTGACCCCGGCGGGAGTAGAACCTAATCCTGATAAAGTAAAGGCCATCCTGGAGCTAGAATCACCTAGAAACGCTAAGGAGGTACAGCGCTTGACTGGGAAGCTGGCCGGCCTTAGCAGATTCCTCTCCAGGTCAGGAGAGAAGTGCTCGCCTTTCTTTAAAGTGCTACGAGGGAATCAGAGATTTGAATGGACAGCGGAGTGCGAAGAAGCTTTTCAAAAACTGAAGGAGCAACTCTCCCGGGCTCCTCTGCTTCAAAGCCCTAAGGAGGGGGAAGATTTGACCCTGTACCTAGGAGTGGGAGCAGAGGCGGTGAGCTCCGTCCTAGTCAGAGAAGAGGGAAAGAAGCAGCTGCCCATTTATTATGTTAGCAGGATCCTGAGGAAGACGGAGCTTCGCTACCCTATCCTGGAAAAACTGGCATACGCCTTGGTTGTTTCGGCCAGGAAGCTCCGGCCATATTTCCAGGCCCATTCGATTAAAGTGGTGACGGACCATCCTCTCCGAAAGATTTTTGAGGGAGTAGAGCACTCGGGTAGGCTGGCCAAGTGGTCTGTCGAGTTGAGTGAGTTCAATATTTCGTTCATATCAAGGCTCTCCATTAAGGCACAGGTGGTGGCCGACTTCTTGGCAGACTACGTCGCGGAGGATGGGGCCGAGGAGCCGCAGCGGCCAGAGGCATGGAAGATCATGGTCGACGGGGCCTCGGGAAAGCACTCACTTGGAGCAGGGGTGGTACTGACGAGTCCTCAGGGGGTGACCATAAGACAAGCGGTCGCCTTGCATTTCCCCACAACCAACAACCAAGCAGAGTACGAGGCAGTGATAGCCGGCCTTCGCCTGGCCAAGGAGCTCGAGATCAAGGACGTTGAGGTTTTCACAGACTCATTGGTAGTGGCGTCGCAGATACGCGGAGAGTTCGAGGCGCGGGAGCCCACCCTTGTGAAATACTTGTCCAAGGTGAGGACGATCATCGGGGGGTTCCGGACGTTCTCCATCCAACACGTCCCCAGAGAAGAGAACACTGCTGCCGATCAATTGGCCAAGTTCGGACCTTGGGAAGGGGGTGCCCTCACTGATTTATTCCACCCAGCGATTGAAGATGGGGAGCTAATGGAGGTGGATCGGCGGCCCTCGTGGGTAGATCCTTTCGTTACCTTTTTTCTGACTGGAACCCTCCCTGAGGGGGTCAAGGAGGCAAGAATCTTCCGCCATAAGGCGGCCCACTATCTCATGCATGAAGGAGGATTGCACCGGAGGATGCTTTCGGGTCTCCTGGCTCGATGCGTGACGGAAGAGGAGACCAGACACATTCTGGAGGAGGTGCACTCCGGGGAATGTGGTAGCCATTCCGGAGGGAGGACATTGGAAGCAAGGGTGGTCAGGCAGGGGTACTTCTGGCCCACCCTGAGGAAGGACGCGACAGAGTTTGCGAGGAAGTGCCAGAAGTGCCAGCTCTACGCCCCCCTCCAGCTCTTGCCGGCTCAAAGACTCTGAAGCATCACAGCACCATGGCCTTTCGCCATTTGGGGAATGGATCTAGTGGGGCCTTTTCCTCCAGCTAGTGGGCAAAGAAGATTCCTCCTGGTTATGATAGATTACTTCTCCAAGTGGCTGGAGGTTAAGGCGCTAGCAAAGGTGACCTCTCAAGTCATCAGAAACTTCGTCTGGGGGGAGATCATTTGCAGGCACGGGCTGCCTCAAGCCATCATCACGGATAACGGCCCCCAGTTCGCTAGCGAAGAGTTCATCAGCTTCTGCTCTCAGCAGGGCATCGACCTCAAGTTTGCCTCTGTCCACCACCCCAGGAGCAACGGTCAGGTGGAGGCGGCGAACAAGATTATCGTTAACTTACTAAAGAAGAAGGTAGAGAATCTGAGAGGGAACTGGGTAGAGCAGCTCCCCTCGGTCCTGTGGGCTCTAAGAACGACCCCGAACACGGCCACTGGTGAGACCCCTTTCAAACTTTCCCATGGTTGTGAGGCGGTACTACCAGTGGAATTCGAGGTCCGATCCCCACGAGTTGCGGCCGCAGGTGATGGAGACGAGGCATGGAGAATGGAAAATGAGGAAGGTCTGCGCCTCTCGCTAGACCTGGCAGAGGAGCTGCGAGACGTGGCAGCCATCAGACAGGAGGAAATCAAGCGACGAATGGCAAAGCACTTCGACAAGCATATCAGGATAAAACAATTCGCGGAAGGAGATTTAGTACTAAAAAAGGTTGATGCGGCAGGGAGATCCGCCCCGGTGGGAAAGCTCAACCCAAATTGGGAGGGACCTTATATTATAGAGAGAGTGTTGAAAGCAGGGGGTTACTACCTTCAGGATGTGGAGGGTAGGACCTTGAACCACTCCTGGAGTGGGGATGACTTAAAACGCTTCTACCCATGAAAAGGGAGAGCGGTAGATGTGTACTTAAAGCATGATCAATATAATATATTTCTCAAAACATCTCTTGTCTTTGCTTATTATGACGCCCTAAAGGCAGGATCAAGAGATCTTCATCGGCACCCCGAGCTCGGCTCGGCCCCAGGTAGACCCGCTGCGCAGGCTCCCATCTAGCTGGCAGGTTCGAAGGCTCGCCTGTGGGGGATAGGTTTTGAGTTGAGATCTTCATCAGCACCCCGAGCTCGGCTCGGCCCCAGGTAGACCCGCTGCGCAGGCTCCCATCTAGCTGGCAGGTCCGAAGGCTCGCCTGTGGGGGATAGGTTTTGAGTTGAGATCTTCATCGGCACCCCGAGCTCGGCTCGGCCCCAGGTAGACCCGCTGCGCAGGCTCCCATCTAGCTGGCAGGTCCGAAGGCTCGCCTGTAGGGGATAGGTTTTGAGTTGAGATCTTCATCGGCACCCCGAGCTCGGCTCGGCCCCAGGTAGACCCGCTGCACAGGCTCTCATCTAGCTGGCAGGTCCGAAGGCTCGCCTGTGGGGGATAGGTTTTGAGTTGAGATCTTCATCGGCACCCCGAGCTCGGCTCGGCCCCAGGTAGACCCACTGCGCAGGCTCCCATCTAGCTGGCAGGTCCGAAGGCTCGCCTGTGGGGGATAGGTTTTGAGTTGAGATCTTCATCGGCACCCCGAGCTCGGCTCGGCCCCAGGTAGACCCGCTGCGCAGGCTCCCATCTAGCTGGCAGGTCCGAAGGCTCGCCTGTGGGGGATAGGTTTTGAGTTGAGATCTTCATCAGCACCCCGAGCTCGGCTCGGCCCCAGGTAGACCCGCTGCGCAGGCTCCCATCTAGCTGGCAGGTCCGAAGGCTCACCTGTGGGGGATAGGTTTTGAGTTGAGATCTTCATCGGCACCCCGAGCTCGGCTCGGCCCCAGGTAGACCCGCTGCGCAGGCTCCCATCTAGCTGGCAGGGCCGAAGGCTCGCCTGTGGGGGATAGGTTTTGAGTTGAGATCTTCATCGGCACCCCGAGCTCGGCTCGGCCCCAGGTAGACCCGCTGCGCAGGCTCCCATCTAGCTGGCAGGTCCGAAGGCTCGCCTGTGGGGGATAGGTTTTGAGTTGAGATCTTCATCGGCACCCCGAGCTCGGCTCGGCCCCAGGTAGACCCGCTGCGCAGGCTCCCATCTAGCTGGCAGGTCCGAAGGCTCGCCTGTGGGGGATATGTTTTGAGTTGAGATCTTCATCGGCACCCCGAGCTCGGCTCGGCCCCAGGTAGACCCGCTGCGCAGGCTCCCATCTAGCTGGCAGGTCCGAAGGCTCGCCTGTGGGGGATAGGTTTTGAGTTGAGATCTTCATCGGCACCCCGAGCTCGGCTCGGCCCCAGGTAGACCCGCTGCGCAGGCTCCCATCTAGCTGGCAGGTCCGAAGGCTCGCCTGTGTGGGATAGGTTTTGAGTTGAGATCTTCATCGGCACCCCGAGCTCGGCTCGGCCCCAGGTAGACCCGCTGCGCAGGCTCCCATCTAGCTGGCAGGTCCGAAGGCTCGCCTGTGGGGGATAGGTTTTGAGTTGAGATCTTCATCGGCACCCCGAGCTCGGCTCGGCCCCAGGTAGACCCGCTGCGCAGGCTCCCATCTAGCTGGCAGGTCCGAGGGCTCTCCTGTGGGGGATAGGGTTGGGTCAAGCAATCTCCATCAACATCAAACTGACAAGGCAGAATTCATTTTGGCGGAATAGGGTGAAAAGTCCCCTTAAGCGGCACTACACCTTAGTATCCCCACTTAGTCCTAAAAGTACAAAAGTAAATTAAGGAAAAAGGGGTGTGGAGTAGGGCAGGAGACAGCACTCGCAGCAGACGGCTTTTGAGGATCGTCTCGCCGTGGCGAAAGGGCACTCGCGGGGCAAGCCATTGCGCCAACTCGCGGACGTTGAGCGCGCCGAGAACCCGTCTCGCGTAGGGCATAACAGCAGGAAAACATATGCACAGAAAAGTTACGCGGCGAGACGAAGTAGTAGCACCGTCCCGCAGACAAAAAGCAAACCAGAGATTAACTCCACAAAAAATAAGAAATAAAGTAGAAGACAGCTAAATTGAGCGCTCGCTCGTCACTTGGCAGATGCCACAAAATATAGTTTAAAGTCTTTACATCAGGAGGAGAGAGTGATTCTAAATCTTGGAGGCGGCGCATCAGTCCTCCTCGCCGGATGAAGAATCATCGCTCTCCTCGCTATAGAGCTCGGGGACCAAGTCGCGTGCGGTTACTGTCTCAGAATCGTCCTTCACGACCCCCAGGTCTTTCATCATCTGTAGCACCAGCTCAGCCCCGCGGACGCCAGCGTCTCGACATCGTTCCTCGACTTCCTCATAAGAATAATGTGGCGGGGGAGTCTGGAAGGGCTCGCGACGAGACGACGACGCGGCAGCCGCCTGGAGGCGCGCATTCTCAGCCGTCAGCGCCTGGACCTCCTCCTCCAAGGCCGCCACGCGAACGAAGTTGTCCCGCCGTCTCGGCATCCTGCGGGATGACCTGGCAATCAGCCAAGAATCGTGGAAAAGGAAAAACCCAAGGGAAAAAGAGAGTTGTGGCTTACCACACCGCCTTGGGCCTTCGCGAGGAGTGACTCGGCATCTGACAGCCTTCTCGCAAGACCGGCAGATTTCTCTCGTTCCGCCTCCAGGTTTTCCTCGCTGGCTTTCCATTTTGAATTGATGTAAATAAGGCGGCGAGAGGAACGGTGCGAGAACTCCAAGGCCCGCATCTGATGGTGGCAGGTTCTCAGCACAAGGTCCTTGGTGGACTCGCTTTCAGGCGAAGAGGCGTCTAGGCCACCATAAAGGCCGTACCCTATGGCGAAGGCGTGGCCGGAAGGGACCTCTTGCTCTTTCCATGATGGAAGGAGGGTGGAGATGGACACGCGGTTGGCGTCCCGCCCCCACAGCAGAACCGGGTCGCCGACGGCATCGTGAACCAGGGGACCCAAGTTATAATTCATGTGAGAGGAGGGAGCGGGACGGCCAGAGGAGTCACCCTCGCGAGAGGAGGTACCGGCCACCTGTTCAGGAGCAGCAGCGCGCGGATCAGGAGCAGCAGCGCGCGGGTTGGAAGCAGTAGCGGGCAGGCTGGAAGCAGCAGCAGGTTGGCCAGAAGGCACCGTCTCGCGGATAGGCGAGACGGCCTGGTGATTAGGCGAGGGAGGCGGTGGAGTTTCCCCTAAAGAGATAGGGCTCCCTTGGGGAGCCTTCTCCCTTTCCTTGGAGATAGCTACGGCTTTCTTCATTTTCTTTTTTGGAGGGCTAGAGCGAGAGGGGACGGTGTCATCTCCGGGACGCTTCGGCGGGATAACCGCAAGGGACTCTCTCGCCGCCTCTGCCGCTGCATTTGCGAGATCAAGACCCTTCGAAGGGTGAATATTGCTCTTATAAGGAGGGGATGTTGGGATAATTCGCTCACCTAAAAACGAGCGGGCGGGAGTTAGGAAAAAGCGAGACGACAAATAGCCAAGAGAGAGGAATAGAAGAATACCCTCGCCCGGGAGCACTGGGAGAAGCGAGTCGAGGCCTCGCCGCAAGAAGTTGACCTCGAAGTTCTTGCCAGCAAGGTACTCGCACAGCAGCTTCTCTGGCCCGCTGACTTGGGGGGTGGCGTAGAAGCTCTCTGGAGGAGAGACCGGCGCGAGAGGGACGCCGCCGAAGTCAGCCTGGTCTCCCCGGATGAAGACAAATCGGGTGAGCCAGTGATGATTCTTGTTAGGCGTCTCGCATACCTTGAGCCCCTGCCCAGTGAAATACGAGACGCCATCGGCATTGGCGTGGTAGATAAAAAGCTTGCGGAAGGCCGTCAAGCTGAACTCGATGCGCTCTCGGCGCATGTAGCAGGCAAACGCAATCAACACCGAGATGGCGTTGGGATTGAACTGTGCCGGGACAACGCCAAAGTACTTGAGGACCTGCTTCACCTCAGGCCAGAGGGGCAGTCGCAACCCCGCCTCGAAGTGCGAGACGGGGAAGGCGAGTTCACCAGGGTAGTATGTGTTGATGCACTCGCCGACCTTAGGGGGACGCGACTCGATGCCCTCCCCCAGATACTCACGGGCAAATTTATCATGGTCCTCCCGAGGGAGCCTGCAGAGCGGGAAGTCGTGGTCAGTAAACCTCTTCCCGCAGCGGCTGCGCCCCTCGCCCTCCTCCACTTTCTTCTTACCCATCTTCTTTGGCGAACTAGTCCTAGGCGAGACGAAGGAGTTAAGAGGCGAGAATGGGCCGGCGAGACGGAGAGGTCAGAGGGCCAAGACTTGGTTAACGGCGAAGGCGGAAAGTGTGGTATCTAGTCCAGGACTAGGCATATTTATAACTGATGCAAGGACCAATGATTAAAAGGGCGAGAAAATAAGGGGGAGAGGAAGAGTCGGCGTTTTTCTCTCTCCTATACCTCGAACGGCGCGACCCGTCACAGTCAGCAAAAATTATAAATAAATATCTAGCATAAATTAAAAAGGAGGATTAAAAAAGAAAGAAAATCAAGCCTTAAGAAATATATATATGCGATCAGACATCATCCCGCAGGAGGCCAAACTCCCGGCATACTTTGGCGAAACTGCCATTATTACAAATCTTGCGAGAAGAAGAAAAAGATGAATAGTAGGACGGACATTCGTCAGTATGGGCGCCACTCCCAGCGGCCGCCGCGTGCTCCCCCGCGAGGAGGCCTACTCCGCGAGTGGAAGGAGCGGATGGTTTGGAGGCCACGCCGCACGAGACGGAGCTGCATATCGGTCTCATTGATGATGGCCTCAGGGTCGGTGCCGTCGACATCCGGCTCGGCATTTGCTCCAGAAGATAGACGGGCGCACTCGCCCTCCAGCGACTCGATGCGCTTCTCCGCAGCCTGTTTATCTAAAGTCAAGGAGTGAATGAGGCGCGCGTGCTTCTGGAAGAGCTCAGCCGTCTTCCGCTTCATCTCCACTGGATCTGAGGGATCGCCCAGATAGTCTTCAATCCCGTCCGCAAGAGGAGGCGAGACGGGGAGTTTCTTTGGCTGCTCCTCAATAGGAGAGTTGGCTCGAGAATCTGCGCAAGGAGTGCAGGGGCAAGGTGGAAGAGGCACTCGCAGGAGAGAGTGAGAGTAGCGAAGGGGATTCAAAAGGGCGAGGGAGGGTCCCTTACCAAGATGGCGAGAGGTATCGGCAGCCGGGGAGGGGTCGTCCCTCCTCTCGCTGGGAGTAGTTGGAGGAGTAGATGAGGGTAGCGAATCAAGTTCCTCGCAACGGGCAGAAGAACCATCTCGCGGACTCTTCGGGGACGGCGGAACCACAAGAGCCCCCTGAAAAAAGCGTTAGTCAGCAAAAGAGCACCCGATCACGGAAATAACAGTGGTAATCGCGAGTGTCCACCTCTTTTTCCGTAGAGAGCACACGGGGAGTGGGGGCAGGTTTCAAAGAGGCGCGAGACGAATCTACTGCTGCAAGAGAAGGGCCCCCAGCCTTCGTCTTTTTCGAGCGAGACGACGGGGCGAGGGGACGACCCAGGGAAGAGGTGAAAGCAGCCACGTTGGCCTTATGTTGCTCTCGCACCAGGGCGAGACGTTCGCGAAAACTTTGACTGTGCGTCATTCTGCAAGAACTCGAGGACAGGGAAGAAGAAGAATATGCAGAGCGGGGCATCAGGAGCGCAGGGCAGGAGTCATATATTTATAGACCCCGGTGGGGGCCTCAGAAGATTCCTCATAAATACGTTTTTTAATGCACCTTGAATAACAAGCATATCGGTCTCATTGATGATGGCCTCAGGGTCGGTGCCGTCGACATCCGGCTCGGCATTTGCTCCAGAAGATAGACGGGCGCACTCGCCCTCCAGCGACTCGATGCGCTTCTCCACAGCCTGTTTATCTAAAGTCAAGGAGTGAATGAGGCGCGCGTGCTTCTGGAAGAGCTCAGCCGTCTTCCGCTTCATCTCCACTGGATCCGAGGGATCGCCCAGATAGTCTTCAATCCCGTCTGCAAGAGGAGGCGAGACGGGGAGTTTCTTTGGCTGCTCCTCAATAGGAGAGTTGGCTCGAGAATCTGCGCAAGGAGTGCAGGGGCAAGGTGGAAGAGGCACTCGCAGGAGAGAGTGAGAGTAGCGAAGGGGATTCAAAAGGGCAAGGGAGGGTCCCTTACCAAGATGGCGAGAGGTATCGGCAGCCGGGAGGGGTCGTCCCTCCTCTCGCTGGGAGTAGTTGGAGGAGTAGATGAGGGTAGCGAATCAAGTTCCTCGCAACGGGCAGAAGAACCATCTCGCGGACTCTTCGGGGACGGCGGAACCACAAGAGCCCCTTGAAAAAAGCGTTAGTCAGCAAAAGAGCACCCGGTCACGGAAATAACAGTGGTAATCGCGAGTGTCCACCTCTTTTTCCGTAGAGAGCGCACGGGGAGTGGGGGCAGGTTTCAAAGAGGCGCGAGACGAATCTACTGCTGCAAGAGAAGGGCCCCCATCCTTCGTCTTTTTCGAGCGAGACGACGGGGCGAGGGGACGACCCAGGGAAGAGGTGAAAGCAGCCACGTTGGCCTTATGTTGCTCTCGCACCAGGGCGAGACGTTCGCGAAAACTTTGACTGTGCGTCATTCTGCAAGAACTCGAGGACAGGGAAGAAGAAGAATATGCAGAGCGGGGCATCAGGAGCGCAGGGCAGGAGTCATATATTTATAGACCCCGGTGGGGGCCTCAGAAGATTCCTCATAAATACGTTTTTAATGCACCTTGAATAACGAGCCTCGGTTGAACATTCTTTTTGAGCTTAGAGTAATCTCAAAAAGAGCGGGGATTGTGTACAACCTCGAGCTCGCAAAGAGCCCTCAAGAAGTAAAAAGAGCGAGACATGCAAAGGGTACCAAGAGGGCTCACTCGCAAGCGGCGAGATGATGGGCTCCCCAAAGGGCAAAATGCCCCGCCTAGAGGCGAGAGGGCCCCCAGAGGCGAGAGGGCCCCCAGAAGCGAGAGGACCTCCAAGGGCGAGAGGCTCCGGCGAGACGGGCGGCGGGTCCCTCTCGCCGGCAGGCGCCTTTCCTCTCGCCAGGGGGGAGAAGGTTTTTTTACTCTTTCCTATCAAAGCAGGGAGTTTTTACTCTTCTACCCCGGGTATTTTTACCCTTTTACCCTTGGTGGACTGCGTATAGCTCCTCAGAACAGCGGAGTTTGGCTGTTGGCAGACCCAGCCAAGGGTACCCCAGTAATTTCAGGCCGGAGCAGTTTTGTTATTTGCAGTTCAGATTCTTAAATCTATAAATAAGCCCATAGGGGTTCTTCAGAAGGGACCTTTTTTGGAGACTCGGGAGAGGATTCATTGGCACGGTCTTCTGAGGAACTCCAAGCCCAGCTTTTGGCTTTGGAGGGGAAACTCTCTGTGACCTTCCGGGTAAGCGGTGGGACCTCCCTGCTGCGGCTTTGGGCCAGTTTTCTAATCCTTCACGACCGGTCGGAGGTCGGAGCTTGGGCCAAGTAGGAGTCGGCTACGCCCCTATTTTGTGAACATTCGTCGAAGTCAAATTTTGGCTTCAACACTCATGCAGAGAAGTCTGTTGCTCGCCGTGAGCTTAAGTAACTCCCTCTCATTTCCAAAGTGTAACGAGGAGTGGCCCGTCGCCCTCGATTCTTCAAACAAGTTGTAACTGAAAGCAGATAGTGGAGTTCGACCGACACAGATCCGGTCGCGTAGTTTTTTACCCGATTAGGAGTTTTTTCACCTCAAAACCTCATGTGAATAATCTCTGTCTCTCTTATAGATTGTGGGCGCGCTCGACTGCTCCATAAGGTAAAACAATGTAAGTTAATTCGACCCGACCGACGCGTCGAGTTTAGTCGTCACACAACTAATTTTGATTTTTTCTTTTCATTCCACTAGTTTTGACTAATTATTTTTCATGTATTATCTAACATATATATGACTTTAATTTTTAAAATTTTTTTCAAGAATTCAAAAGATTCTATAAGTTTTATTATGGACGCTGTTATCCGCACCGCAGTTTTGGCTATTCGCAGCACACTTTCTCCTAATTTTTCGTGTCTTTTGAAAATACGCTTTGTACATGCATTTTTAGGAAACGTGTTTAACACGAAAGTTGTAGATCTCGACGATATCTACAACTTTCGTGTTGAACACTTTTTCTAAAAATGCATGTACAAAGTGTATTTCCAAAAGACGCGAAAACTGAACGTATTTCCCAAGTACGTTTTGTACATGCATTTTTAGGAAAAGTGTTCAACACGAAAGTTGTATATATCGTCGAGATCTACAACTTTCGTGTTGAACATTTTTCCTAAAAATGCATGTACAAGGCATATTTCCAAAAGACATAAAAAATTAGGAGAAAATGTGCTGCGAATAGGCAAAACTGCGGTGCGGATAGCAGCGCCCTTTATTATTTTGAGAAGAAAATAATCTATAAGTTTAATACGATAATTGGATTTGAAAAAGGCCACGCAGTTCCTTCTATACCGCTTCAGAGACCGGAGCAGTGCGATTCAAAACTCGCGCATTGTCGGGATCAACGCTTCTTTCTTGAGTGCGAAGCCGCCGGCGAGATGGGATCCATGGAATCCTCCGGGGAAAGAAGTTTAGGGTTCACCGAGATCGAGACGACGGCGGAGAGCCTCCGCAGATCTGACATCTTCCACGTTGTCAAGGAGGTTCTAGGGTTCATCCTCTACATGCACCAGCAGATCCCCGTGTAATCCCTCCGTCCTCAATCTCTTAACAGCATGATCCTCTTCACATGAATGTTCTTGTTCATTTCTTTACTCTGCTGAGCGAAATTATTTCGCACCCTGATTGTGATTTTTGGCGTCTTCACTGAATTGAGTTTCTATGCTTTTCATCTTTTACAAGTTAATAGAGATTTAGGAAGTTTTATCTGTACAATAGCAGCAATATTTAGATCTGGAGCTTTTAGATTTTACACTTTTTTTAATCATGCCACGGAGCTGCAGGAAGATGAGATTATAGCTGTGTAACAATTCAAATGTATTGTTTAGGAACCTTATGTTGTTCTATGGCCAATCTGCACTAGATCTGATGTGACTTAGGCCCTGTTTGGGGCGCCGATGGAGCTCCATTGCGATGTTGGATGCATATGATCCATTGGATGAGTTTTGTGGTTTTAAGGTTAGTGTGGACTATATAAGGAGGAATATATGGCTTAGGATTAGCCAATACTCATTTTCTTCCCTTGAGAGTGTGTGGGCAGTTGAGGGAAACACTAGGGTTGTAATTGGAGGAGGAGAAAAGGGAGAAATCTTGGAGGATATCCCAAGGAAAACCAAAAAAGAGGATCCAAATAAAAAGCCCTTCTTCTTCATATGCGAGTCCTGAAATTCTAATGATTAAGAGTTTCTTTTATTTTTTCCCCTATGGTTTCCTTGTCACAACAGAGAACCACCATAAGGTGGAGTATCATACCAAGACCAGTAAGAAGATTTTTCACCTACGTGAGTTTAAAAACAACATATGACACTGAAAGATACTCAACTTCTACAGGCGAGAGTGTCACCACCATTTTCTTCTCGCTTCACTAGGTGACTAAGTGTCCTCCAAAGTATGTGTTGTAGCCGCTCGTAGACCTACGATCATCAAGAGAGCCGACATAGTCTGTATCAGAAAGGTCAACCAATGAAAAAAAAGATGAGGGATTGTACACAAGCCCTTGTTCGGCGGAATTTTTCAAATATCAAAGAATCCGCTCGACAATTCTAGAGGCGGGACATCCGAGGAGTATGCATCAACTGACTGATCATACCAATGATAGATAAGCCTGCCAACCAGGCGACGATAGTATTCTCGATTAGAAAGAAGCAATTCCAAGTTGGACGTATGAGCACAAAGCTTGTGGTTGACACCATTAGCGTATCTGCATGTTTGTATCATGAATATTCTGCATCGTGAAGAAGGTCTAGACAATACTTTCGTTGAGATAAGAACGAGTCCATTGGGTTTACGAGTTACCTCAATGCTCAAGAAATATCGGAGGTTACCGAAATCTTTGGTTTGAAAATATGAGGCCAAGTGCTACTTGGTTATAGAGATATTAGTTAGATCATATCTCGTGATGAGAATATCATCAACATATACCAGAAGTATCACCAAGCCTGTCAGGCGATGACAAGTAAACATGGAGAAGTCCGCCAAGCTCTGAGTGAAGCTAGAATCCCTAACAACTCGATTGAATTTATCAAACTAAGCCCAAGGAGATTGCTTGAAGCCATAGAGAGATTTTTTGAGGTTGCAGACGAGACTCTCCCGCGATTTCATAATCAGGAGGCTGTCGCATGTAGAAAATCTCAGCGAGATCACCATTAAAGATGTATTTTTTGATGTGGAGACGTGGAGTTAATGCAACGACCAATGACGATGAACGACCAAGGAGATCAAGACCTTAACCGTATTTAACATAGCGATCTGGGAGAATGTCTCTTCATAGTCGAGTTTATAATGTTGAGTGAATACGCAATTCACAAGACGAGCTTTGAGGCACTCAATGGTCCCATCAGAACGATGCATCCCAGTGAAGACCCATTTACATTCGACACAGGATTAACCAGGAGGAAAGGGATAAGATCCCATATTTGATTTGTCTATAGGCCATCCATTTCCTCTTCCATCGCTGCCCGCTACCCCAGATGCTGAAGAGCCTCCTGCACAAAAGAGGGGGTGGTAATAGAAGATAAAGAAGTCTCAAACATGTGAAGTTCGGGAGACAAGCGGTTTAAGGAGACATAATGGGAGGAAGGGTAAGCAGTAGATGACGTAGGCGGATCAGCTGGCCGTGGAGTGACATCAATAAGGGGCAACTTTCTCAGGGCATCAGATGAGGTACAAAGGCAAGTGTATACACGAATAGGAGAAAGTGATTGTGGGTGTACAAGAGATGATGGTGGAAGCTGAGGAGGGGTATTGTTGATTGAGACGTTAGGTTGTGGGATATCAGGTTAGGAGATATCATTAAAAGTCGAGGAGTAGAATGACTGATCCTCAAGGAAGGTAACATCCACAGATGTAACGAACTTGCGAGTAGTGAGAGAGTAACACACATAACCCTTATGTGTGTGAGAGTAGTCAACAAACATATATTTGGTAGCGCGTGGTACCAATTTTTCCATGACAGGACAAAGATGATAAACAAAGCTAATATCGTCAAAGACCTGATGAGTCAAAGGGAAGGGTGGTTGTGAAAGAAAGAGAATGAAGAACGATGTCACAAAGTTAATAATGGAAGAGGGTATGCAATTAATTTGATAGCACATGGTTGAAGATGCGAAGTGTCAATAGTTCTTGGGGACCTGCATTTGAAACATCAGAGAACGAGCAAGCTCGAGGAGGCGGTGGTTCTTCCGTTTGACAACACCATTTTGTTGCATGGTATAAGTGCGGTAGGTTTGGTGGATGATACCAAACGTAGCACAAATTTATTGGAAGTCGTGAATGGTATATTCACGCGCATTATCAGATTAAAGGATTTTTATGGAGCGCGAGAGTTGAGTACGCGTTTCAGCAATAAGTGAGCGGAATATATGTAAAATCGAAAAAGGAGAAATTCGGAAGAATTCTTTTCAAAATAGAAAGATAAGCATGGCCAAGGCGCCAGTGCCAATCCACAGAGCTAACAAATGAGTGAATTGAAGTGGGAAGGTCCAAAGTGTAGAGCTCATTTGACAGTTGTCCCCTACCAATGATATTTTGCATCCGTTGATCTTGCACCACAAAGGAAGAAGAGAAAAAGGTGGTGGAATAGTCATGATCATTAGTAAGACGACTAACATAGAGAATGTTGAATTGAGATCCAGGAACATGAAGCATAGAGCAGAGAGAGGGACAAAGTGAGGGGGACATAGTTGGAGCCTCAGACCGGGTTGTATCCATTGGTCACTGTGATAAACTTCAGACAATCAAAATTTATTTACTATGGAGGCTTCTGCCCGGTAATATGATTCGTCTGCCCAGACTCCACTATCCAAGATGGACCATGGAAAAAACACGATATACCTTCATTGGAGATAGATGTGACGGAACCGGACTTCCGAGTAACCAAGCCTTCGAAGATGCTGTAGTTCTTCTTGCAAGGTGTCAATGTCGGAGTGAGAGGTGGCATGACCATCTGCCGCATGAGAAGCATGGTGTTGAGAGGGGGGGGATGCGGCAGGAACCTATGTTTGTGATAACAAGTAGCCTCAATATGATTCGTCCTCCCATAATGGGTACAAAGACAAATGCTTTGCCCCTTGGAGCGATTGCTAACATGCACTCGCTGCCTCGAGTTCCATGACGACCTCCACAATGCCCAAAAGGTGGAGGACGAGTGTCAGGAGAGTGTTGGATGAGAGCAGGAGATGGATGCATTGGGAGATCGATGGGCTGAGTCACCTTCAAGATCATAGATGACATATCTGAGAGGGACAAAATAATGGGAGAAGATAAGATGGTCTCACGGACACTGTGAAAATGAGATGGTATCCTTGCCATCATGAGAGCTATGCCGACAGCCTCCTCAACACGTTGGGTTGCAAGATCCAATGTCAGAGGATGGTGCTGAACCCATGCATATCTTTTCTATCTTGTCTTTCCATCAACTTCATGTTTTACATCACAAAAACTAGTTCTTTCATTTTCATTTGATGCACATGATTTCTTCTTTTTGAATGCACCTATTATGAAAATAAAAAATTATAAAACACTCATACATGAATCAATATTACATGTGAAAATATTTTAGTGCAATTAATCTCACCATAACAAATGCACTCCAGTTGCGTTCACATCCGGAAGAGTTACATGTCAAATTTTGAACCCAAATTGCAAGTCTTTTTAATTCCGGACAATTTGTATAGAAAAAATAAGTAATTTGTTGACATGTCTTTTCACGTATATCTTTCTTGAATATATGATTAATTGTAGATTGACTCGATTTTCTAACAAAAACATCAATTGCCTCCTTTTCCTTTTGTTTTTTTGCTAGACCCAATTCAACTTCATAAGTTACACTGGATTCCTCAATATTTCTTTTCTTCTTTATACTCTTCTCTCTATGAGCTTGATGAATACTCAAAAATTAATTTCTCACATTTTCGGGTACTTTAGTGCATGCTTGCACATTAAATTTTGTCACGGCTAAGTGATGTTTCAACCTGTGTATTCCACCATATATAATGACTCGGCAATATTTGCACAGCACTTTTTTGGTCGTACTGTCAATTTCAATCCTATGCTCCCAACCCGGATCACTTGTAGAACTGGAAGCATTCTTTCGGAACTTTTTGCTAACAAGATTTGAATCCGACCCTAAAGCAGACATCTAGAAGTATGCTAATGAAGAATAAGTGATTAACATATCCAAAAAACAATTTACAAACAAAAAATGGCAGGAAACATTTTATAGAAATTGCAGGAACAATCCTAATAGGAAACAGTCAAATCCAAATAGTGCATGAAATCATGAATGGAGGAAAGTTATGATGTGGTTCAGGAAAATATTTTCCTTGCAAACAGTGCTTTTGTTGATTTAGACAGTCCAACATTCCAGAAATAATATCTTCCTTACAACATGCAAGTTATAAAGACTGCATCGAGAATCTGAGATAGTTTAGTGCAGGAAAATATAGCTTAAATAGCTTAAATTTAGTAACAATTTGATGATTGAGATAGCTTAAACATCTTAAATATCTTAAACAACATCTTAATAGCCTCTTAAATTTTTGCTCGGCATTCAAGAGAAGGAGAGCCTTGGCTGGTTGAGGTGTTGTCATGAGACCTTGAGGTCACGGGTTCGAGTCCTATAAGCAACCTCTTGCAAATTTCAGGGTAAGGTTTGCCTATATTTCACCCTTATGGTGGGACCCTTCCCCGGACCCTCACTGCACGGGGATGCTTTGTGCACCGGCTTGCCCTATTCCAGAGGAGCGACTGATTTATGCTTACATGTAGCTTTGGAGTTTGGAGAAGAAGTTGTCAAGGTGCAGAGATTCCAGAGAAGAGAAACTCAGAAGCAGATGTCGTCGGATGCTCAGAGATGCAGTCGACAAGTCAAGGATGCAGAGAAGAGAAGCTGTCAGATGCTCAGAGCGCGACAAAGAGAGTCGGCAAGGACGCAAAGGAGAATCCAAGGTGGGCTTGGAGCTCGACAGAGACATGATCGGCTGTCATTAGCGAAGATGATGCAGTCGGCATTCGAATTTCGGGATGCAGTCATCAGAGACGAGGGGGCAGAAATAGAATGGGAAAGCAGGGTTTGGGGAAGAACTTTAGATAGCGTGGAATTAAACTCTAGTTTTTCTATTTTAAAATACATAATGAAATTAAAATGCGGAAATGAGTTAATGACAGACGTTAAGATCGCGATCTTACAATACGGATCGCGATCCCGCTTGAATGCGCACTCATTTCGATCCCACTTACGACCCAGATCGAATTTCATAATCCGAATCGTAGGATCGTACGATCCTACGATCTGGATCGCGATCATGATAACAGTAATTCTAGGACTGAGCATCAGCGAGATCTCTAGGTGAAATCTAGGCTACGCAAGTGGATGCAAAAGATGTGAGCACGTGGCGCAATCGTTCGTGGGTAGCTGAGGAACGATGACCGGTGAGAACAAATTCGAGCGGCGAGATCGAACCAGAACTACGAGCGGCGAGATCTTTATGCAGAGGAGTTGCAAGATCAAAGATGGTATTACGAGCAACGAGATTGTGCTCAAGCGATCGAGGCTAAGTAGCGCGACCTACGAGACCTTAGGTAGAGGTGCTGCGAGAAACAAAGGTCCGGAGAGCCTATAAAAGAGGTGGGTGAGCCGGATTTAATTGAAGGGTCGATAATCAACAAGGAGCATGCGATCACCCTGGGTACGGGGTGCCAGTGCCTACAGACACAAAAATGAGAAGTCTCAATCAGTATGAGGAGAAGTCACTCGTCGAGAATTCTTGGATTTTGGATCACATGGCTCTGATACCATGTAGAAGATCACAAATACAAAACGAAAAAGATGTATTTCTTTTCTACTTCATCAATCAATACAAGGATTTGCACAAAATATATAGGAAGAAGAAGTGGTAACTAAAATACAACCCAATGTATGGAGCTAAGCTATATGCCAGGAACGGTCATTTACATGGGTTTTTGCATGGGCTAAGTCAAGCTCTCTATAGATGAGATGTAAGCTCTTCATACAGTGATACCACTGTTAGAGTCAGAGAAAAAGATAAGTGAATTTCATTTCATAAAACTTGCATTTTTCGGATTGCATTACATTTGGTTCTTTTCGGATTGCATTTCATTAGCCAAGATTGACTTTATAGTATTCTACAACATTTTACAGACGAACGGTTCTTCTTTGCTTCTTAGTTCTGCTTCAAACGATTCTTCTTCTCTTTCTTTAATTTCTGACGATTCTTCCTCTCCTTTAATTTCTTACAATTTTGTGATCAGTATTAATTTCTTCAATAGTAACAATTCACATGTACTAGAATGAAACATTTATATGGAAAATAAATACAACCAACAAGAAATAGCAGAGAGAGATGAGAAAACAATTCTATTAGGTTAAAAAACATCACACACACACACACATATTATATGTTACATATCATATATTCAATTCTCCCTCTCAAGTTGGAAGTTTATGTCAATCATTCCCAATTTGAGTGTATTAATAGTGAAGTTGTCCTAGCTTAACCCTTTGGAGAGGATGTCGACATGTTAATCTTGAGAGTTCACAAATGGTGTACAGATTTTCCTTTGGCAAGATGATCTTTAATAAAATGTCTATCCATTTCAACATGTTTGGTCCAATCATGTTGAACTTGATAATAAGCAATATTAATGACCATTTTGTTATCGCAATATAGAGTAATAGGCTTGTCCTCAAGGAGTCTCAGGCCTTGAAGAATAGATTTCAACCACAACCCCTTACATACTCCTTGTGTTATAGCCCTATATTCTGCCTCGGCACTAGATCGTGCAATAACATTTTGTTTCTTGCTCCTCCAAAATACAAGATTTTCACCCACAAAGTAACAATATCCTATAGTGAATTTTTGGTCATATTGGCTACCTGCCCAAAAACATTAATAAAAATCTCAATTTTCAAGGGTTGAGTTGCCGAAAACAGAATCTCACGCCCTAAAGACTTCTTAAGGTATTTCAAGACCCGATAAGCAGCCTTCTGATGACGGATCCTAGGAGCATGCATGAATCTACTCAGAAAGCAAACAACATGTGTTGTCAGGACGTGTATGAGATAAGTATATTAGTACACCAACCAATCTCTAGTAGCTCAATGAGTTAACTTTATTTCTTTTTATGTCTTCATCAACTTTATGATTTGCCTCAATGAGGGTATCCACGGGAGAACATCTAAGCATACCAGTTTCTTTCAAAAGGTCAAGGACACTTTCTCTGGGATATGAAGATCCCTCAGCTAGACCTTCCACTTCAATCCCTAGAAAATATTTCAGCTTTTTCAGATCTTTAACTTCAAATTCTCTGCACAATTGCCTTTTCAGGTGCGTGATTTCCTCCAAAACATTTCCTATAATGATTGTGGAAAAACACAGCATAGAGAATAATAAAAGAAATATTTTATTAATTTCTCATATTCATTCATACATACAAGTATTTGTACACTTATATAGGAAGAACAATAATCACTCCCTCGCAAGCTAGAGCATAAAGATTGTAGGCACCAAACGTGGACAAGAACTGATAATATAACAGACATGGTAAAGCTTTAGTGAGAATGTCAGCAACATGCCAAGCAACACAAACATGTTTTACTTCTAGTTTCTTCATTTGAACTTTCTCTCGAACAAAATCACAATCAACCTCGATGTCTTCATGAAATACAAGATTCTTGGCAATATGTATAGCAACTTGTCTGTCATAAAAGTGTCAAAGAGAGTGGCCGGTGAGGAAAGTTTGGCACCCATGTCACTTAGGAGGCTTTCTAACCATGTAAGTTCAGATACTACATCAACCATTGAATGATACTCAACTTCGGCAGATGAGCGAGCAACCACAGTACTACTTCTTACTGCTCCAGGTGATAAGGTGCCCTCCATAGGATGTACAATACCCACTTGTGGAACGTCGATCATTTGAAGAGCCAGTGTAGTCAACATCAAAGTAGACAATAAAAGATAAGAAAGAAGAAAGCTTGTATACAAGTCCTTGTCCAGGCGCAGCCTTCAAATATCAGAGGATGCACTCAACGACTTGGATGTGAGAGATCCGTGGAGCATGCATAAATCAAATGACAACTCCAACAACAAAAAATATATCAGGTCTTGTTACTGTAAGATAAACCAGCTTCCTTACAAGATGACAATAATACTCTGGATTTGGAAGGAATAGATCGGAGTCAGAAGCATGAGCCCAAAGCTTGTGATTGACATCCATAAGTGTGTCAACAAGTTTACATCCAAAATAACCAGCTTCATGAAGAAGGTCAAGACAGTACTTCCGTTGAGATAACACAATACCATCAGAACGCCTTGCTACCCCTACCCCGATACCAATAAATATTGAAAATTTCCCAAATCTTTAGTTTGAAAAATGGAGGCCAAGTGCTGCTTGATTATGTGTATTCTTTTGACATCATCACCCGTAATCAAAATATCATCGTAAACCAAGAGAATCACAGTGCATGTTGGACGATGACAAGTAAATAGAGATAACTCAACAGAACTTTGAGTGAACCCAACATCACGAATAACTTGATTGAACTTGTCAAACCATGCTCAAGGAGACTGTTTGAGACCATAAAAATATTTTTAGGTGTCATACAAGAAACTCCCTCGTGGTCTCAAAGTTGAGAGAATGGTGCATATAGACAGTCTCAATGAGATCGTCATTGAGAAATGTATTTTTGACATCCAGTTGGATGTAACACCACTGTTGGTGAACAACTAAGGAGATCAAGACAAATAATATTCAGTTTTGCGATAGATAAGAATGTCTCGTCATAATCGATGTTGTATTGCTGAGTAAATCCTCGAGCCACAAGACCGGCTTTTAAACGTTCAATCGTCCCGTCTAGGAGTGCAACTCGGGTCGATTCAGATCGGTTCCATCCAGAACTAAGAACCGATCCATATAAGTTCAATTCTGACTTTTCAGAACCGGAGCCGACTCATGTACTCATGGTATATAACAAAATACAAACCAAAAAACTCGATTTAGTTCCAGTTCGATTTTCGATTCTAATTGCGCATCATAATATTTTGCATATAAACTTATGTATTAATAAATATTTCTAACTATTATATGCATTTAAGCAAATACTAAACACATAATATTCTTTTAAAAAATAATTTGATCAAACAATTGTTTGTTTAGAAGAGCAAAAAAATCTTACATAATCTTCTTAAATTTTTGCTAACATACCCTTAGAAAAGCAAAAAAAGAACTCATATAATATCGTTAACTATTTTTTGAATGCAACATTATTAGGATTATATTTAAAAGATTGTGGATCTATAGGAAAGATGAAACTTTAAAGTTTAACTTAATTTAGACTCTTTCAGAAGGATCATATTGAATGAAAAAAGGATCAGACGACTTATATTTTTTATACTTAAATTCAATAACTCGGTTCTCAGGTCGATTCTGGGTACTCAAGTGTAAAAACCGATAAATGAACCGGGTGGTCGTTGACTTGTTTCTGAAAATTTTGAATCCATAACCGAACCGAGACACATGAGAACCGACCCGAACAACTCGATTTGGTTCAGTTTCGGTCCGGTTCTTGATTTTTTGATTATTTTTGCACACCCTTGCTCCCGTCCGGACTATGTTTGAGCACAAAAACCTGACGTAGAGCGTCGATCCGTCAAAGATCCAGCAAAACCTGCATGCGTGAAGCAGGAGAGACTGCTAGCACTGTCAGCCCGATAGAACGGCCCAAGACCAGGAGCGCGCTTAAGATAGTGAAGGACACGTCGAGCAGCCTCTAGGTGAGATGTCCTTGGAGAATGCATAAACTTGCTCAAAACGCCCACTGACAAGCTGATGTCAGGCATGGTATTGATCAAGTTTATCAAACGACCAACAAGCCGCTGGTACTGAGAGGGGTCTGAAAGAGGATCACCGGATTCAGCATAGAGGCGATGGTTGATGTCCATAGGAATACTTGCAGGACGACACCCAAGTAGACCCGTGTCCCGAAGAAGATCTAAGGTGTACTTGCGTTGCGATATAGAGATGCCCTGTCGTGAGCGAGCTACTTCAATCCCAAGGAAGTAGTGGAGAGGTCCAAGGTCTTTCACCTCGAAGGCTGAGCGAAGTGTAGCTTTCACCTCAGAGATGCCAGAGGGATCATCCCCGGTGAGAATAATATCATCAACATAGACCAGGGCAATGACACGACGTCCCTCAGGAGTGGCACGAATGAAGCAAGTGTGATCTGCACGACACTAAGTGAAGCCAGACTGAAGGATGACCGAGCTGAACCTTTCAAACCAGGCACGCGGTGACTGCTTTAAGACATACAGAGATTTGTGCAGTTGGCAAACTCTCCCCGAATACTCCCCCTTAAGGGCAAACCCTGGAGGAGTCATATATACCTCCTCCTGTAACTCGCCGTGCAGGAAGACATTTTTGACATCGAGCTGGTGGAGAGGCCACATCCGAGAGGCCGCAAGCGAGAGTAGAAGGCGGACACTGGTCAACTTAGCCACGGGAGCAAACGTGGCACCAAACTCGTCCGGAGCCTGAGTAAAGCCCTTGGCCACCAAACGCGCCTTGTAGTGGTCAATAGTACCGTCAGCAGAGTACTTCACAATATAAATCCATTTGCACCCAACTGTGCGTTTCCCGGGAGGAAGAGCAACCAGAGACCATGTCCCAACACGACGGAGAGCAGACATCTCCTCCATGGCCTGAACCCACCGCGAGTCAAGGAGAGCCTCAACAGTCGAGGTAGGTAGTTGGACAGAATCAACAACAACCACAAAAGCATGTTAAGAGGGTGAGAAATGCTGGTAGGAAACAACGTTAGCCAACAGGTGCTCAGTAACCGAAGAGTGAACACAAGTACGCTTGCTCTTGCGAAGGGCAATAGGTAAATCAACAGGAGAAATAGAGGAGAGAGGCTCAAGAGAGATACTTGCGACCGGAAGGAGCTGCGGATCCAGGACTGGAGGAGAAGGGAGTGCACCGGGTGGAGGTGGCGGAGGGCGGCGAGATTAAGTCAGCAGGACAGGCGGAGCGGCAAAAGGGACAACATCTGGTGGAGGAGAGACGACTGAGAGAGGTTGCACAATATTGGGAAGTGCAGGAGGTGTCGAATGTGTAGGAAAGAAGGTAACCTCCTCATGAAATGTTACATCCATAGAGTGAATGACACAACGCAACTGAGGATCATAACAGCGGTAATCTTTAATGGTAATCGAGTAGCCAAGGAAGAGGCAGCGAATGGCCCTGTCGTTGAGTTTAGTCCGAGAGGGGCGTCGATTCTGGAAAAAACACACACAAACAAATACTCGGAGAGGGATGGGAAATGCAGAGACAGATGGATGGATGAGACTATAGGGGGTAACGCCACCGAGAGGACGAGAGGGAGTCCTATTAATAAGAAAAGCTGCTGTGAGAAGAGCAACGCTCCAATAGGACTTAGGGACATTCATTCCCCGAAGAAGGCAACGAACATAGTCTAGGAGGTGACGTTTTTTGCGTTCTGCCACCCCATTCTGCTCGAGGGTCCCCAAACAAGAAAATTGGTGTAGAGTGCCCTCATCGCGGAGGAAGAGATCAAAGGAACGAGAAGTGTACTCACCTCCATTGTCAGAGCGAAGGATATGAACGGGCGTACCATGCTGGGTTCGTATCATACGTGAAAAATGAGAGTAAACCGATAGGGCCTCAGATTTATGTTTGAGGAGATAAACCCATAATCAACGAGAATAGTCATCAATAAAAGTTACAAAATACGAGAAATCATCAAATGACACAACGGGGGAAGGACCCCACACATTAGAATGAACTAACTCAAAACAAGAAATAACACGACTAACAGAAAGAACATACGTGCTGCGTTTGTGTTTTGACAGCTCACATACATCACAACGAAAAGAAAAAAAACAAAAGACACATCAGAACAAACAGACAACATCCGCTGAGGGCTGGCATGGCCGAGACGTGCGTGCCAAAGCGAGCTCGACGACAAAGCAGGAGAAGCAGCAGAAGAGGTAGGCCGGAAGGTAGCAGTGCTGATGGTAGCAGCAATGGTAGGAGGTAGCTTTAGGTAGTACATCCTACTTCTCTCATGTCCCGTACCCGTAGTCCTCCCAGATCTCAAGTCCTGAAAAACACAATGATCAGAGAAGAAAGTTACCGAGCAGTTCAAAGTGCGAGTAATACTACTAACAGATAAAAAGTTGAGAGCTAACTAAGGGACAAGAAGAACAGAGTCAAGGGAGAGAGAGGAAGAGAGAGGGACGTTGCCCCGGCTAAGGACAGGAGTAACCGAGCCATCAGCAAGGCGCACGTTCCGGTGGGAGCAGGGAACAACCTGAAGCAGATGGGAAGACGTACCAGTCATATGATCGGTTGCACCAGAGTCAATCACCCAGGGTGACGAATCCTGGTCAACCATGGTCGCGGAGCAAGCAAATGGAGTACCTGAGGAAGAAGAGACAGTGGAAGCAAAGATAGTAGTGGAAGGCTGAGACTGCTGAAACTACTGAAACTGTTGAAACTTGGCCATCATCTGACAGAAGTCGGAGGAGTTGGCACACAAGGTGCGCTCGACGGGCTCAGAAGACTCAACAGAAGGAACAGTGTGTCTGGGGACACTACCAGGTGTAGGACGCTCAGAGACCCGTAGGTGTGGGTCTAGCTGATAGCAACGACTGCGATCATGGTAGAGACGCCCACAGTGAGAGCAAGGGCCAGCATGACCCGTAGAGCCACGACCACCAGAAGAGCCACGACCACCAGGCTGAGTAGAAGAACCCCGACCACCGCGGCTACGAGTGTCGGAGGTGGGAGTGTGGTAGGAAGCTGCAAGGGCCATCTGTTCAGTAGGGAGAGAGGAGGTAGCATGAACGCCGAGAATACTAGATTGTCTCTGCATTCGTTTCTCATGCTCTGCAACAATGGAGTAGGCCTCAAGAAGATCTGGAAAAAGGTGACATCCTCACAATCTGAGCACCAGTAGACTCATATTCGGGGCGAAGCCCCATCAAGAACTTGTATGTCTCCCGTCTCTGGCGTTGTTTCCAAATAAGGGTGATATCATTAGAAGACTCCAGGGCACTGAGAGGCTCAAGATCGTTAAGCTCAAGAAAACGGTCTTGAAGTTAAGTGAAGTACTCCTGAACGGAGCGCTCCCCCTGTGTGGCGTAAGAGATGTCCTGAAAAATCCCGAAGATCTGGGCATCAACACGTGTGTGGCCAAAAGGGTGTTGGAGAGCGGACCAAAGCTCGGAGATATCCTCAAAACGCATGAACTGACTGAAGATGCGAGGCTCCATCGAGCACTGAATCCATCCCAGAATCATGTACTTTTCAGTCGACCATTTGACTAACTCCTCTTTCTTGTCATCTTTGTCAGTCAGTTTGGGCATCAGAGGGCCGCCGGTCAGCCAGGAAAGCTTATTCCGGCCGGCAAGAGCCACTTTCATCGAAGTCGCCCATGAAGAATAATTTTTCTCATTGAGAAGGATGCTAGTAATTCGTCTTGTAGAGCCATAAGTATCCTTGGAATCCATGAAGCACAGAAATAACGAGTAACGAGATTCCTCCCGCAAAGAAGATCGGGGTCCGAAGGACGAAGAAGAATGAAAAATCACATATAACTCATCAAGAACGACGTCATGGAGAAGACGAGGACGCCATTAGATCTCCATGGAGAAAACAAGGAGCATGGGCGGAGAAACCGTTGGAGAAGACTCCGGTGGGACTAGGTGGCGACTGAATCGAGGGGGGGAAGCCTGTTGCGGCGGCGGAACAGCTAGAAAAACTAGCGGGAGGCGCTGTAGCCAGCAGGAGATGACGTCGGCGACCAGCGACAGCGGCGGAAGGGGCGAAACCCACTTGCGGGATGCCCCGAGCGGCAGCGGACCGGGAGAAGCCCCGAGCGGCGGGACGAGGCAGCAGGCGGCAGTGGAGAGATGCGCAGAGGCTTCCGATGCGGGAGTCGGGAGGGAGAGACGCGGGCAAACCCTAGGATGCGTGAACCGGCTCTGATACCATGTTGGATAATGAAATCTTGACTCCAAACCGAAGCCCTATCATATATATATATATATATATAAGCTCAAAAATATTAATACAATATTATGAGTATAATATAATGATAACTCCAATAGGATCACCATCAGTCCTTGGTTTAAGAGATTGGAGGTCTGTGATAATGTCAAAGGGATGTTGTTGATTGTCCTTGTCAGAGTAGGGGGACTGATGTTCTTCCCACATAACCTTGACTGTCTCATGATACATGGTCATGCAATAAGGCTCAGTGTCCATAGAGTTTGAAATTCATGATTGGACATGACCATCCCGGAGCCAGTCCTCAGTGGGCTCAATGGGAATAACATTGGCCAGGTGATGAAGAAGGCCTTTAGACTGGAGAACTCGGCGAACGAAGTGCACCCACTCGATGAAGTTCTTCTTACCGCTGAGGGATATAGTCGTGATGCGAAGTTCATCTTGTACTTCACGGTGATTAGAGACAACACAGCCTGGAAGGGAGTTTGCATCATTCAAAGCCTTGAGATATAGGGAGGGCAGAGCGACCTCAAGAACACAGGAATCGATCTTAGCAGTTGATGCAAGCAAAATATAGCGAGAAGCGGCAACAACGAGGAGAAGCTTAGGCCAGAAAAGCTATCATCTGGATATAGC
Source organism: Platanthera guangdongensis (assembly GCA_039583875.1). Lineage (NCBI taxonomy): Eukaryota > Viridiplantae > Streptophyta > Magnoliopsida > Asparagales > Orchidaceae > Platanthera > Platanthera guangdongensis. The sequence continues at coordinate 50,763,828 of CM077151.1, read as the reverse complement.
TGAAGGGGAAGCTCCATAGGGGCATCCACGGTGCGAGAGTTAGAGAGAGCAACCCGAGCTAAGAGATCTGATGTGTAACATCACTGAGAAAGCTGAAAACCACAGTCTGTAGAGGTGATCTCAAGACCCAAGAAGTAGCTCAGTTGCCCAAGATCTGTCATCTGAAACTGCTGTTGAAGGTGATGCATGACGAATGTCACATGAGAAGAATCATTACCAGTAATGATCATATCATCCACATAAAGTAACAAAAGAGTACGACCATGATAGGAGGAATGCACAAAGACGACTGGATTATGTTGGTTTGGCTGACAATCAGCGGCTATAATGGCTAAGCTGAACCGTGCAAACCAGGCGCAGGGCGCCTGCTTGAGCTCGTAAAGAGATCGCCTCAAGTGTCAGACAAGGTTTGGAGGAGATGAGAGATCGGGAGGAGGGAGCATGTACAAATCCTGCTGAAGATCGTCGTGAAGAAAGACATTCTTCATGTCGAGCTGGAACAGAAACCGGTGACGAACAGTTGCAACTGCAATAAGAGTACGAACTATGGTCATGTGTGTGACTGGAGTAAAGGTCTCATCATAGTCTCTCCTCTGCTATTGCTGAAAACGACAAACAACTAACCAAGTCTTATACCTCTCCACAGAACTATATGAGCGAGTCTTGACCTTGAAGAACTAATTGCAAGTAATAGGAACAACACCAGGTGGAAGAGGAAGAAGGTCCCATGTACGAGTGTGCTCAAGCTCCACCATCTCAGCAGACATAACAACATGTCACTCAAATATCTAGGGAGCCTCATGGTAGGAAGTTGGCTCTGGAGTACTATAGACAGTAATAGGAAGGGCAGGTAGGTCAAGCAGTAGGGTAGCAAGGCTAAGGCAGTCGGGAGGACGTCTAATGAGGTGGGTTGCGACGCAAAGGAGGATCATCCATATGACACTAGTTGGAGGAGGTAGACACTGAGTCTGGGGGCACTGGAGACAAGGGAGCGGGAGGAGGACGAGTGTAGTGAAATAGAAGGGGGACGACAAGCGCATCCCCCTGGAGAAGTGAGATGTAAGGGGGATGAGTTAATAAGGTAGACACCAGTGGAGATATCTTCAGCCCAAAAGTGAGGAGAAACGTGAGAGGAGATGAGATGAGTGCGGACTGTCTCAATGATGTGGCGATGCTTCCTTTCAGCGGTGTCATTCTGAGTGTGGGCATCAGAACATGCAAACTGAGTGAGAGTGTCGCTGGCAGCTAGCAGACCGTAAAAAACATGAGAGAGGTGCCCCCACCCCGAGTCGGAATAAAGTTACGTATGAAATCAAGAAATGGGGGCGCACCATAGCGGAAAACATAAATCTGGAAGAATTTGAAACGAGATTGCATAAAATAACGCCAACAATTACGAGAGTACTCATCAACAAAGATAACATAGTACTGATGTTCGCCATTTGATACAAAAGGTGTGTGGCCTCATACATCTGAATGGATTAAATCAAAAGGATGCTAAGACTGAGACTCACTAGACTGATAGGGGAGTTGTAGCTATTTACTAAGCTTACAACTCGTATAAGAGTGAGACTGATCAACATAAACACCACCAAGAATACTAGTACATATGAGAGATGAAAGACGCGAATCACTGGGATGACCAAGACGGTGATGCCACTGAGAGAAGCCCACTGAAGGAAGACAAAAAGATGATGCCGCTGATGACGATGGAGTGAATGAAAGATGAAGACGATCAGGACGTATAACCAGATACGGTGACGACCAACTCCAAGGAGTGTCCCTGTCAGACGGTCCTACACACAACACGCAAATTCATCAAAAATAATAAGACAATCGTGAAACGTGAGTTGACTGGTGAATATATGGTTCATGGATAATTTAGGTATGCAGGCCATATCAAGAATATGGAAATGAGTGGTATGAAGGAGGTCGCGACTGGTGATGAGGAGAATGGTGTCATCTGCTGCCATGACACTAAGGTCAGACGAGATAGGGTGACAGGACAAGAGGTGGGTGGTATTATAGGTCATGTGAAAAGAGACTCCAGAATCAAGCAACCAGATGGAGGGAGATATACCTGCAGGGGCGGCGACAACCGACTGAGAAGCAGAGGCATCAAAAGCATCTGGTGAGAGCACAGAGGCAGAGGAGCGGTGCAGTAAACCATGTGATAGCTGCCAGGCAAGCTCAGAAATATAGAGAGATTGCGTCATAGCAGAGAATCGAGCTGAAGGAGCACGCTGCTGACCAGACTGCTGAGTCCTCAAAAGCTTGCGACACTCAAATTTGACGTGTCCAAGGCACTTATAGTAGTGACAACAGACAGACTGGCGACGAGGACCACCAGACTGAGCAATAGAAGGCGTCAGAGGACGAGGAACAGGCCGCATCGGCACACTATAACCAGGTGAAGGCAGTAGAGGAATACTCACAAGAGAGGACTATGATGGAAGCTTGGGAGCAACAAAAACATCATGAGGCAGCACTCCAAAAAGAGTAGCAGTGTCCAAGGAGTTGAGATGAGTCTCTTCAGCGATTACCACGGCCATGGTATCGCTGAGAGAAGACGGAGGGTCCCGTTGCAGAAGCTGGGCACGAACATGCTCGAACTCGGGGCGTAAGCGCACAAGAAACTCATACATGCGTTGAAGGTCGCGATATCGAGATGTAACAACACACTGAGGGCAAGTAGTGCAGGGGGAAGGAGACATCTCATCGCACTGACGCTAGAGGTCCAGGAGCTCAGCAAAGAAGGCTTGTACAGACCGATCATGTTGGTAGCAGACGCCAAGGGTCAGGAACAAAAAGTAGTGCAAAGCCCGACTAGATGGCAGATAGAGATGACGCACGTGATCCCACATCTCCTTGGTCGTAGGTAGCTCGTAGACGGTCATGCGAATGGGGAGCTCGCAGGACTGACAGATGACAACTATTTCACGAGAGTCGTCCGAGCGCCACTTCGTCCTGTCAAAGCGCTCGACGGAAGCGATTGTGCTGACAGTAGAAGTGTCGTTCATAGGACGGGCAGTCGGTGGAGTCAGAGCAAGCTCAGAGTCGTCAATGTGGCTCCATAGATATCAGCCACGGAGGATCATGCCGACGGTGGCGAACCATGCTTTGTAGTTTTGTCCATCGAGGATGACATCCGCCTTTTGAAGAAAGGCAGAAGAGTAAGACGAGGTCATTGGGGCTGCAGGCTGTAAGAGGATCGAGAAGACGGGTGGAAGTGACGTGAGCGGCAGGAGATCAGTCGGCGGCAGGAATTGACGACAGCAGCGTCGATTCGACGTTGAGAGGGATCAGAGATCAACCTGAGACGGGATAGGGAGCAGCGAGAGCGTCCTAAACAGGAGTTGCGTCGATTCGATCAGGGAGAGCTTAGTCGATCGGGGAGAACGTCCTGGAAATGAGATCGAGGGAGGAGACCGATGACAAAAAGAGCAGATCAGCTTGACGGGAAGGCTGGAGCAGTGGTCGATGGGATCAACAGCGCAGGAGACGCGCTGGAGTACTCACAAGAGAGGACTGCGGTAGAAGCTCGGGAGCAGCAAGAATAACATGATGCAACACACCAGTAGGAGTAGCAGTATCCAAGGAGTTGAGACGAGTCTTTTCAGCGATTACCAAAGCCAAAATATTGCTGAGAGAAGACGAAGGGTCCTGGCGCAGAAGCTGGGCACGAACATGCTCGAACTCAGGGCGTAAGTGCATAAGAAACTCATACATGCGTTGAAAGTTGCAATACCGAGATGTAACAATACACTGAGGGCAAGTAATGCAGGGGGAAGGAGTCATCTCATCGCATTGATGCTAGAGGTCCAAACGCTCAGCAAAAAAGGCCTGTACAGACCGATCACACTGGCAGTGGACGCCAAGGGTCTGGAATAGAGAGTAGCGCAAGGCTTGACTGGATGACAGGTAGAGACGACGCAAGTGATCCCACATCTCCTTGGTCGTAGATAGCTCTTTGACCGTCATGTGAATGTGGAGCTCGCAGGACTGACAGATGACAGTTATCTCGCGAGAGTCGTCCGAGCGCCACTTGGCCCTGTCGGGGCGCTGGATGGAAGCGGTTGTGCTGACAGTGGAATAGTCGTCCATAAGACTGACAGCCGGTGGAGGCGGAGCGGGCTCAGAGCCATCAGTGTGGCCCCATAGATCCAGGCCACAGCGGATCACGCCGACGGTTGCAGACCATGCCTTGTAGTTTTGTCCATTGAGGATGACAACCGTCTTCTGGAGAAAGACAGAGGAGTAGGGGTGCCCATAAAAACCGGGCCCGGGGGGCCGGCCCGGACTCGGCCCGGTAAGAGCCCGGCTAGGCCCGGGCCCATGCCGGGCCATGGGGCCAAACAAGGCCCCATATATAGTCATTTGCCCGGCCCGGTGCCCGGCCTGGGCCGGGCCGGGCAAAGCCCAGTTTCCTTTAACAACGGCTGTAAGAGCCGTTGTTAACATATGCTGCCAGCCCTATTTAATAGGGCTGGAAGCTATAATTATTAAATAATAATAATTATTATTTAATAAATATTTTAAAAAATAATTTTTTAGTCTTTTTTAAAACCTATAAATCCCCTCACTCCCCCACTCCCAAATTTCCCAATCCCACCTCTCCTAAGTCCCACATTCCCCCCTCCCACTATGTTTTTACGTCGAATGTCATCGACGATGTCGTCATCATCATCATCAGTCGCTCACGAAATGGTGGAGCACAAGCATACAACGCCAGTTTGAGAATATTTCGACAAAGTGAAAGTCGGCTTCGAGCATAATGCGAAGTGCAAACAATGCTCGAAATTACTTACACTCAGTGGCAACTCGACACTCGCAAGACACATTCAGTCTTGCACTGCCAAACAAGCTCCTCCCGAGTCCAGCCAGGCGCAATTATCTGCATCTGGACAAATATGGACGTACGATCAAGGTCGGCAGCGGGAGCTGCAGGTGAAGAACGTCATCAGACGTGGGTTGTTGTTCAGCCACTACGATGACGAGCAAGAAACCGAGTACATCCACCAAGGGCTACAACCCAAATATCATCAAGTAAGTCGATCTTCCATTAGACGCGACACACTTAATTATTATTTAGAAGCTAAACAATCTTTAATTAATTATTTTAAAAATTTTGAGGGTCGAGTGAGTTTAACGAGCGACGTTTGGACAAGTAGTATCAAATTATGATTATCATATATTTCCATCACTTGTCACTGTGTCTATCCCGTTTCCTGAGATCTAAATAAGTATATAATATGTTTTGAAGGTTTCGAAGTCCCGCACACCGGTGTCGCGATTTATCAAATTATTTTAAAATGTTTGCAAGAATTTAAAATAAAAGATAAAATTATGAGTATTTCTTTCGATAACGTCACAAATAATACCACCGCAATTGAGTGGTTAAAATGTGATTTAAAATCTATGTTAAACGGTGTTTTTTTCATACTCGTTGCGTCTGTCACGTTTTAAATTTGGTCATACAAGATAATTTAACATATATGAAACCATACATTAATAAAATACGTTTAATGTTACAATTTATTTATAGTTCTAAACAACGATGATAAAATTTTAAAAAATTCGCAAACACCCAAGGTCAAAAATTTTTGAAACCTTTATTTGACATGCCAATTAGATGGAACTCGACATTTACAATGTTAAAACGAACGATTCGTCAAAAAACACTACTAATGAAATACTATACTATGTTAGATCAACATGAATTAACTGAGTTTGATTGGACTGTTTTAGAAAATTATATGGATTTATTAAAAAAATTTTATACGGCGACAAATTCTCTATCTGACGTATATTATCCTACTAGCACATTACTTATTGAAAATATTGTTAATATTTCACAAAAATTAAATTATTTTAAACAACACGCCAGATGAAGTGATTTAATAGAAATAATGAAAAACAAAATTTTTAAATATTATAGAGAAATCCCGGTCTTGTTTTCATGCGCCGCTGCTTTGAATCCTCTTTTCGGCGTAGACGGCGTAAAAAATTTTATAGAAGAAATAAATAATAATTTAGGCGTAAATCTCAGTGATTCAGATTTGGATAATCTTAGTGTTTTAAATTTTAACACTATTTTTACTGAATGTTATAATTATTATGATAATTTATACGGATTGCGACATCGAGAGGATGTCTCGCAACCAAAAACACACGATAGTTTTAAAAATAAAATTTTAGAGTTCGTTTCAAGAAAAAAAGCGCGCATCACATCTAGTAGTTTAAATGAATTAGGCTTGTATACAAAAATCCAATTTTGTGATTTTATGAGTACGGACGAACTAGAAAATTTCGATATTTTAAAATGGTGGAAAGCTAAAGTAAATACCTATCCTATTATGGCTTATATGCTCCGAGATTTACTAACGATCCAAGCTAGCACGGTAGCTTCGGAGTCTGCTTTTTTTCTTTGTTGCAGGGTGTTGAACGAGCGAAGAAGTCGCCTAAGCGAAAAATCGCTCGAAATCTGCATATGCTACAAGGACCGCTTGGATGCGATCAAGAGGAAGCAACATATTTCATTGATCGGGGATAGCTCATCGGACATGAAAATCGAGATGGACGTGATCAACTTAAATTAAAACTTAAAGATGGCGATGCGAATTTTTGAATTTTTGAAATTTTTTAAATATGGCGGGCATGTAATTTTATTGTATTTGTACTTTTGGATTTTTCGATCACTAGTATTTTTTTTCAATGTATTTATAATTTTGTATACTTCCGTAACCCCGTTCAACATTAATAAAATTATTATTTTTTCTTCCAAAATATGAAATTAATCGTATTTTTTTCATATTCATTGTATTTATAAAGTATATTTAATTTTTTTTATTAATTTTTTTTTAAAAAAATCGTGCCCGTGCCCGGCGCGGCGCGGCCTGGCCCGGCCCTGGGGCCTTAGCAGGCCTCTCCCGGAGCCAGGTGCCCGACCCGGCCCAGCTATAATCAGGGCCCGGGCCCGGGCCTGGTTCGGGAAAGGCCGGGTCTGGGAGGCCCGGTTTAGGCCCGGGCCCGGGGGGCTTTATGAACACGACTACAGAGGAGTAAGACAAGGTCATCTGGGCTGCAAGATCAGCTGGAAGATGATCGAGAAGACGGGTGGAAGTGACGAAAGCGGCAGGAGATCAGCTGGCGGCAGGAATCGACGATAGCAGTGTCGATTCAATGTCGAGAAGGGCTGAAGATCGACATGAGACGAGATGGGGAGCAGCGAGAGCATCCTGAACAGGAGTTGCGTCGATTCGATCGGGTAGAGCGTCCGGGAAACCAGATCGAGGGAGGAGATCGGCGGCGTAAGCAGGATCAGACCAACTCGTCAGGAAGGCTGGAGCGGAGGTCGACGGGATCAGCAGCGCAGGAGACGTGCTGGATCAGAGGAAGATCGATGTGGGAAGAGGCGCGAGCTGGAGCAGAGGTTGACGGGATCAACAACACGGGAGACACGTTGGATTGGAGGAAGATCGATGCAGCGTGAGCGGCTTGGTCGGCGGGATGCCCCTCTGATACCATGATAGGAAAAAGAATCTGTGTATCCTATTGTAAAAATAGATTTTTTTAGACAACAAACTTTGCCACTAGACCCTCCAAAAAAATGAGGAAGTATCATGTAGATTTTTTCTTCTAACTCACTATACAGGAAGACATTTTTAACATTTAGTTGTTGTAGATACTGCCTAAGATATGCATCACATGAAAGGAGCACCTGAATAGAATCTATTTTTGCAATGAGAGCAAATGTTTCTTGATAGTCAATTCCTTGAGTTTGAGTGTACTCTTGGGGCATTAATTAAGCTTTATAATGCTCCACAATCCCTTCTTGATTCTTCTTAACTGAAAAAGTCCAACGTGGCCCAACAGTTCTTTTTCCAAGAGGAAAATGTGCAAGTTGTCATGTGAATTTTATCTAAGACATGCATTTCTTCCTCCATAGCATGTTTCCATGCAAGTATCTTAATAGCCTCCTACCGGATCTTGTGAATCACGATAGAAAAAAGAGATGAGATAAAAGCTTTGTGAGCAGCAGAGAGATAATGATAAGACATGTAATTGATATGTTATTTGGTACTACCAGTGTTTCCTTTGACATGAGCAATTGGAAGATGAAGGTCGTCATCAGAATTAGAAGCAGAAGCAGACACCTTCAACGGTTGAACATCTGGGGACTGTACATGCTCAGCTTTACGGGACTTATTAGAGTATGCATGCAACAAAGGAGGAAGCGATCGCGAAGAAGGAACGGGAGTAGGAGGAAGATGAGTAAAAATAATAAGAGGGAAACAAGCAACTATCAAAAGAGGAGAGTCAGAGGTCCCCTCATCAGCACTACTTGTTTCTCTCTGACGAGAACCAAAGTAAGACTCCTCTCACGAAAGGTAACATCAATGATACAAAAGAAGCGACGAGTAGGAGGGTGATAACAGTTATAATCTTTGGTGGTGGAAGAGTACCCCCACAAAAGCATATTTAAGAGAATGAGCATCTAGTTTGTCATGATGAGGAGAATGAACATAAACAAATCAGATAGACCGAAGATACGAGCAGAGATGCGAGAAGTATGAACAATATGTTTAGAGGAAAGACGAGAAAAAGAAGTAGCGTAGTGCTGCGAGTGAGAGAGAAGGTGATTAATGTAACGGCCTCCCCAGCCCACGGCTCGAAAGGACGGCCGCCGGCACCCCCAGCACCACGCTCGAAAGGGTTCAGCCTAACAATGTCTGCAGACCATGCACCCCAACCCCTCTACATCCACAGACGGGTTGTTGAGGCCGGGGATCGAACCCGAGACCTCCTTGATAAGGAGTTTTCAAACCACTCCCCATCACCAATTGAGCTGCATGGTCTGCAGACATTGTTAGACTGAACCCTTTCGAGCGTGGTGCTGGGGGTGTCGGCGGCCGTCCTTTCGAGCCGTGGGCTGGGGAGGCCGTTACAAAAAGTGCACTTTTTATTGTAATGGCCCGGACCTTGCCCCGAAGGGACTTACTCTGGACACCATGGTGCCGCTACCGGGCTGCAGTCCAAGCACCCCAACTCCTCTCCCTCCACATGCGGTTTGTTGTTGGACACAACCTCCCTTTGATGAGTGAAATTCTCCCGTTAAGCGGACAGCACGGGGACTTCCCAGGAGGTCACTCATCCCAGGATTTCTCCAGCCCGAGCACGCTTAACTATGAAGTTCTTTCACTTCTCATCACCAATTGAGCTGCAGCTCAATTGGTGATGAGAAGTGAAGGAACTCCATAGTTAAGCGTGCTTGGGCGAGAGTAGTACTGAGATGAGTGACCTCCTGGGAAGTCCCCGTACGGCCCAACTTAACTGTCGAGTTCGCTCATCAAAGGGAGGCTGTGACCACCAACAACCCGCCAGTGGGCTGGAGAGGGGTTGGGGTGCTTGGGCTGCAGCCCGGTAGGGTCGCCTAAAGCGGAGCCGTGACATCGTCACGTTGGATCGGCTAGGGGCCTTACAATAAAAAGTGCACTTTTTATTGTAACGGCCCGGCCCCTGCCCCGAAGGGACTTACTCTGGACACCATGGCGCCGCTACCGGGCTGCAGCCCAAGCACCCCAACCCCTCTCCCTCCACAGGCGGGTTGTTGGTGGACACAGCCTCCCTTTGATGAGTGAAATTCTCCCGTTAAGCGGACAACACGGGGACTTCCCAGGAGGTCACCCATCCCAGGATTTCTCCAGCCCGAGCACGCTTAACTATGCAGCAGCTCAATTGGTGATGAGAAGTGAAAGAACTCCATAGTTAAGCGTGCTCGGGCTGGAGAAATCCTGGGATGGGTGACCTCCTGGGAAGTCCCCGTGCTGTCCGCTTAACGGGAGAATTTCACTCATCAAAGGGAGGTTGTGTCCACCAACAACCCGCCTGTGGAGGGAGAGGGGTTGGGGTGCTTGGGCTGCAGCCCGGTAGCGGCGCCATGGTGTCCAGAGTAAGTCCCTTCGGGGCAGGGGCCGGGCCGTTAAAATTAATGAGTTGGACCACAGTCAAATCAGCATCACTCTAGTAGGACTTCCCCGGTGCATGGTGATTAACATGCAATGAGCAACCTCCAACAAATGTTTATTTTTTTGTTTCACAACACCATTTTGAGTGAGGTGTGAACACAAGTGGTTGGTATAGAATGTCATTATCGGCAAGATAGGTACCAAACAATCCCCGGTCATCGTACTCGTCATTATTATCACTACGTAACACCCGAATAACACCACCAAACTATGTCATAATCATTTTATGAAAGGTACGAAAACAACTAAACACTTCACTCTTCTGTTTTAACAAATAAACCCATATAGTACATGAAAGAAATTAATAAAAGTGAAACCATTTATAGTCAGATAAAGATAATACAAGGGATGGACCCCAAACATTTGAGTAAATCACATTAAAGGGAGAAGAACTAGAACGAGATACATGACTTGGACTATAGCGAACACGTCTCAATAGTTCACAAGCATCGTAAGAATTAGACTTAAGCAAACAACTGAAAGCAGAAAAAAGTTTAGTAAGATATAAAGAGGAGGGGTGCCCAAGGCGTTGATGCCATCATCGAATGTCATGGATAGTAGGATCACGGGTGGTGGTGGAGAGCGCTGGAGGCAAAGAATGATCTAGCAAGTACAGTCTGCCAACATTTCTTCCACTGTCAATGTTTCTTTTCGTAGCTAGATCCTGAAAACACACAAACATTAGGAAAGAAAGTCATCGAGCAATTTAACGACTTAGTTAAATGACTAATTGACCGGAGATTATGAGGGAGTGAAAGTACATGCAACACATAAGAGAGGGAAAGGTGAGAAAACAAAGAATTGTTCCTCTATCAGTAATAGATGAAAGAAAGTCATTAGCCCCAAGTACTTTGTCACAACCTTAGAGGGGAGTGTAGGAAGTAAAACTTGACGCGGATCCGGTCATATGATCGGTTGTGCCTGAGTCAATGATCCACTTGGATCAAGATGAAGACGCAACATGGACACTCGATATACCTGAAGTGGCAAAGACATCGACAAGATCAATGGTTGTAGAATCAGGTTGTGAACACAACATGCAGAGAAATGGCTCCAACTGCTCTGCGGAAACACCCCCAGAGGGACGACTATCCTCTTACACTTCACTAATATGAGCAAAGTGCTGTAAGTGAGCACCATATTGTTGGCCACCACCACAGTAATTGTTTCAACCACGGACACCATTCTCACTGTAAGTGAGCACCATATTGTTGGCCACCACCACATTAATTCTTTCAACCACGGACACCATTCCCACAACTAGGGGGCAAGGTGAGGATTCAAGTGATAACGCGTCTCTTTAGTATGACCCTTTCATCCGCAGTGGCCACATAGGAGGGGTGTGAGTGGGAGGACCACGAACAAGCCTAGCAAGAGTGAAGTGAACAGTCTGAGCGATAGGAGCAAGGGAGCAACGACGATTCTCATCACTGAGGATCATGTTGAATGCTTCCCTAAGAGAGGGAAGAGGCTCCCAATGAAGAACATGTAAGCGAACAGTGTAAAACTCCATGTTGAGGCCCATAAGGAAGACATGCACTTGAATGGTCTTTGTCCTTCTAAAGGTTGACGACATCGACAATGCATGCTGGAATGATGGTATTGAAGTAATCCGTTTCTTGATAAAGACATTCAAATTTGAGTTATAACAAATATAGACAAGTATCCTTGTTTTAACTCCAAAGCACGATGCGTAAGCTCATAGATTTGTGTTGAGCTACCAAACTGCAAGTAAGTTTCACGGGCTCGAGTCCAAATTTCATGAGCAGAGTCCATAAGCATGTAACTACGGTACACCAGAGAGGACATTGAGTGGAGTAAGTAGGAGATAACCAAAGAATTATCCGCATCTCATTCCCTCCACGAGGGATCAGAACGTGGTGGTCCAACAATGGTTTCATCAATAAGCCCATACAACTTGTGACTATAGATAATATGTTGAGCGGCTCTAGACCATTCACGGTAAATCATGCCATCCAAAGCCATTATAGTGATCTTCAGCGATCCAGATTGTCCGTGGATTCAGAGGGGGTCACTTGCAGGAATAGACTGAGGAGTGGATGTCAGAAGAATCACCCATGGGAAAGGAAGAGACACATAGTAGAAGGAATCAATCAAACAAGGTCGAATGAAGAAACATCCCACCATATAGTCCTCCCTTAGATCCTTCAGAGAGAACACCATAAGACGTGACCATGATGTCTCTGATGGCTGTCATGGAGGACAAAATGTCTGTACATACACATTTGCCCGAGGATGGGTGGAGAGAAGATGGTTGTTGCGGCGGCGGTGAAGGGGGGCGTTGGTGCTACTATGATATGAAGAGGGGTGTTGTGGCGGTGAAGAGAGGCGTTGCTGTTGAGCGGTGCTGCTGCGGCGAAGAAGCTTTTGCGGTGGAGCGAAGAGATTCTATTGCAGTGAAGAAGTTGCTTTGGCGAGGGGAGAAGGGAATTGTTGCGACAAGCGAAGAAGGCACGATGAGGCGCTGTTGTGCGACTTCGACGAGCGGCGCTGTTGCGATGAGGCGTGATGAGCGGCTGGGAGCGACGAGAAGCTACCGTGCATCTTCAACGAGCGAAGAGGGAGAGCGTACGAGAGGCGCGGGAGTTTCGACGAGCGACTGGGAGCAACGAGGAGCGGAGCGTTTGGTCGCAAGAGAGCGGCGGGTTTGCTGTGATACCAAGCATAAGGAATTCGAAAAACAATTCTCTTAGGTTAAAAAACATTGCACACACACATATCTCTACACACACACACAAATATATATACACATACATACATACATATATATATATATATATATATATATATATATATATATATATATATATATATATATATATATATATATATATATATATATATATGGATACACACACACCTATCAAGCACTGATACTTTCTTGAGGGCCACGTATCCATACCATATACGTATTCGGTACTGGTACGTACTCGATACTCGACGGATACACCTATTACTCTAGTCTGTAGAGATCTCGCATGAGAGCTCTTTATCTCGAGATCGAATCTCGGCCTCAACAATCTCTCGGATTTCCTGTGGTGAGACCGGAGATGGGTTGGGATGTACGGCCCGTGGGCCTGATAAAGTTGTCTGGTGCTGACTTCAGGTGGGCCTCCTGGTGGGACTCCATGGTGGCGGGCAGGTGTGACGCCTGTCCCGTATCACGCTATACCCAACATACCCGTATTCGTTTTTTTTCTTTTTCACGTATCATCGTACCATATGAGTATTGTACCCGGTACTCGTAACCGTACCGGTGCTTCATAGACACACACACACATATAAAAATAAAATATGTGAATATCATATATTCAGCTGAAATTTCCCCATGATAATCTAGGTTTAATTAATCAAGAGTAGGTAGAGGAGAATCATAGGATATTGGAAAAATCTGACCTTTGGAGGGGAGGCAAAATGATAGGGAAAAGATCCAAATGACAGTGTAGCCTCCTCACGCAAATGCGGAAAAGACGGCTGCAGCTTGCAAGGAGATCTACACAATATTGGGAATGAGGAAGAATAAAGTGATATCAATTACAATGGAGAGAAGGGGGAGAAATTCCGAGAGGTGGGGAGGATGAATACTAAATGGGAGGGGAGAAATTGTTGGTTTCAGGAAGAATTTACTTCAGGATTTCTCCTTTTTTTTGATGTTCTGCTGCTTTTTTATTCCTTCTCTTGGTGCAGTTCCATAGGCCCGTGTTTATTTCTGTCACACACACACACACACACACACACACACACGAGCAAATGCAAAGATTGTTATCGGTTTGTTTTGCATGTTGAATTATACCTTATGAAGGAAGGTACTCTTTTGAAGATCTATTTGACATTCATATTCCTTTGGCATGAACTTCAGATTGAGGATTGATTGATTGATGACAATGTGTACAGGGACAAAGCTGATTATTTTATTTTCTTCCATGATGAATAGCATTAGGATATGTTTTCCTTTGAATATTAAAATGTCTTCAAAAAATTAATTTTCAGTTCACGTGCATAGATCAATCTAAATGAAATACTTATCCATCATAAAAAAGGCTTATAAGCTTTATTGATACCATTCTTCCAGGGTTTTGCAGCACCTTGAACAAGAATTTGATAGCCTGAAGGAAGAATTTAAACATTTGGTATGCTATTCATCCAGCATAATCCTGCATAGTCAGGTGCTACAACATGTCAACATCGGACATTTATTTCCTTTCTTTTAATAGGAATTACCACACAATACTCAAGCAGAGAAAAAGGACAGGAAGGCTTCTTTTCATAGAAAAACTAATATGAGAAAAAATGAAGTGAAATCAAGCATAAGAAAGCTGGAAAAGCTGATGGGTAGTTTATCTACTTTATTTTCTGCTCTTCAAGAAGCAATTGATGCAAGTCCTGGTATTCAAGGGGTCACTTTCCTTCTCGGCGGAAGCCTTGCTCGCCCCCATTACGTTTATGAGATATTTTTTTCTCGTTTCAGAATCAATTCCGGCAGCGCGAAGAACAACATTAAAAGCAAAGTAGCAGAAGTTATTTCAAGAAAGGTTCTCGAATTGAAATCAGCCTTCTCTATCATGGATCATATTTTATCAATAGCTTTATGTTCATGATTTGATTTTTTTTCCATTAACAGGTTGTTCGAGGATTGATATCTAGTGGTGCAGGAAGTTTGTCCTTTCCAGGTTTTTCACTATAAATAGTTATGATATCTCTACACAGGATATAGGTGAACTTGGGTGCTAAACTGTTAGTCTTAATTTTCTAGGTCCAACTAAATTGATTCTGCTGATTAAATGTACACGAGCCTTCAGCTTGCCATTACATTTCTTGCCGAAGCGTGATTTCAGATACAACAAAAAGGTATTTTGCATTTGAAATCTGTTGGAAAAGCCCACTTAAACTAGGCCCATTTGTATAGCATTTATTGTTTTTCTCTCCTCTCTTTAGTCCCACATTGTGTATAGGACTTTCCTCTCTCTTTCTCTCATCTATATATATGTACTCTTTCATTGTATTTGTACCAAGTGGACATATATACAAGGTTGGCTTTCTCCATTTCTACATGGTATCAGAGCCAGGTTCCGGACTCCTGCGGACTCCCTTTTCTGTCCGCCCTGCGGCCTGCGGTCTCTGCGGCCTGCATTTGTGTGTCCGCGCCTCCTAGTCGCATCCCCCCCTGCGGCCTCCCTTGTCCAAACCGCTTCCTCTCATCCTGTGGAACCACTCCTCTTCCCTCCTCTTCCCTCCTCTTCAGGCCCTTCTTTATAGTCCTCTCTCTGATCCTGTGGGGTCCACTGCTTCCCATAGTCCGCTGCGGCCTCTTCTTGTCCGGCGCGACCTCGACGAACTCGATCCCTAGCTCCGCGGTCTCCTTCTGTCCGCTGCGAACTCGGTATTCGCCTCCTCTTCTTGCTCTCTTTCGTCCGCCGTAAGCGCGGCGGCCTCCTTCTGTCCGCACTTCTCTCCTTCCTGCGACTGCTCTCCTTCCTCTTCAGGCGGCCAAGTTCTTTTCCCTGTCCGCCGCGGGCTCGCCTCTCTGCGATTTTTCAGTCTTGCGGACTGGTCCAGCCCGCTGCGGTCGCTCTCTTGTTCCCGCGACGTGCCGTGCTTCCCCGGCTTGTCCTCTCTTCTCAGCCCGCTACAGTCCGCCGCGGTCTGATCCAGTCCGCCGCGGTCTGATCTAGTCCGCCTCGGCCTTTCCCATCCGCCGCGACCTCTCATAGCCCGGTCCTTGCTGAGCGTGTCTGTGCTCACCGTAGCCTCCTCCAGTCCGCAGCTGCCTCCTCCAGTCCGCCGCGGCCTCCTCCAGCTCGCCGCGGCCTCATCCAGTCCGCTGTCTTCCCGCTTCCTCTCCTCCAGGTCGCCCCCATGTCTACATCTGCGGACTCTGTCGGCACGGCAGTTCCTCCTCCTGAACGCCCGGCCTCTCTCCAGGAAGTCCGCGACGAGCTTCGGATTACTACAATCTCTCTCACTGGCAAGAAGAACTTTGTGGAATGGGCACACTCGGTTCGCCGTGTCCTGCAGTCAAAGGGGTTCCTTCATCACTTGACTCAGCCCGTTATCGGTAACCCTACTGAGGAATGGTTACGCAATGATGGTCGTGTGCAGACGTGGCTTCTCAACTCTCTTGATGGCGAATCCTATCGCCTGGCCATGTATCATTAGACGGCCAAAGACATGTGGGACGAGCTCCACACCCTCTACTCTGGCAAAGATAGTCTCCACCATCTATATGACATCATCACTGCTCTCCAGGCCCTTGATAGCAGTGACGCAACCGACCTGACGTCCTTTGTTGCTCAGGCCCGGTCTCTGGTTGAGGCTTGGATCCACCATCAGCCTCCGACTTTAGATCTTGCTGCTCAACGTACCCAAAAGGAAGCTGTGGGTATCGCCATGATGATGGCCCGGGTACCGCCTCATCTTCACAGTGTCCGGGCTCACATCCTCTCCTCTACCGTTACACCATCTTTTTCCGATGTGTGCTCAATGCTTCTCAAAGTCTCCCCGCCTCCGGATGTGCCCGGACTTCCTTCTCCGGCCCTTGTTCAACAGGCACCAGCTCCGTTATTGCCTCTCCCCTTTTCTGCCCGTGGCGGCCGCTCTGACTCTCGCGGTCGGGGTCGGGGTGGCCGGTCTAGGCCTAAGTGCTCGTTCTGCGGTAAAGATGGACATCTTGAGGCCACATGCTATCGCAAACATGGCCGACCTCCTCGTCCGCATGCCTCTGCTGCTACTACCGACTCTGCTTCCCCTCGTACAGATCTCGACGAGGTTCGTCTTCAGCTCCAGCATCTTCATGGCCTGCTCAGCCGTCCGCCTGCCTCGGTTGCCTCTGCTGCCTCTATCTCCAATGAAGGTATCGCCTGTCTATCCTCTGGCACGCGCTGGATCCTTGATTCTGGTGCCACTCATCATATCACCTCTGTTAGGCCACCTCAGTACTTGTCTTCACCTCACCCGAAGTACATTACTGTCGCTAATGGGGCATCGGTTCCAGTCTCTGGATGTGCTGATATTTCTCTCACCTCTTCTCTCCTCCTGCGCTCGGCTCTACATGTTCCGGGCTCTCCTTTCAATTTACTGTCTGTTGGTCGCCTTACTGCTGATTCTAATTACTCCGTAACATTTACTTCTTCTTCTTTTCACATACAGGATCAGCAGACGCGGACTATCATTGGTAGAGGACGGCTGCAGAATGAGCTCTATCTTCTTGACGACTCTCACACTGTCCTCGCCTCTGTCTCCTCTTCGGATTGGCATCGCCGTCTGGGACATGCTCCTCTTCCAGTCCTCCGGAAGGCTCTTCCTGATGTTACTCTCCCTGCTTTTCGCTGCGACACATGTATTTTGGGCAAACAACCCCGTTCATCGTTCCCTCCTCATTGTACTCGGAGCTCCGCTCCTTTTATTTTAGTACACTCCGATATATGGGGTCCGTACAAATTTACTAGTATTTCTGGCTATCGATATTTTCTTACTTTTATTGATGATTACTCTCGCATGACGTGGTTATATCTCCTTCGGGATCGCTCTGAACTTCCCCGCGTATTCCGGGCTTTCATACTTGAGACTCGCACTCAGTTCTCTGCGCCTATTCGCACTATTCGTACTGACAATGCGCGGGAGTACACCAACCATACCTTTGCCACTCTCTGCTCTGAGTTCGGCATTCTTCACCAAAACTCATGTCCGTACACTCCACAACAGAATGGTGTCGCCGAGCGCAAGAATCGTCACCTTCTTGATGTCGCTCGTTCCCTTATGCTTCAAATGCAGGTTCCCAAACCATACTGGAACTACGCGCTCTCCACGGCCTGCTTTCTCATCAACCGCCTCCCGTCTTCCGTCCTCCAGTATGCTACTCCCTTCAGCCTCCTCTTTCCCACAACTCCGCCTTTTCCCGTTCCTCCACAGGTGTTTGGGTGTACCTGCTACGTTCACCACCTCGGTCCCTCCACAGACAAATTGGACCCTCGTGCCACCAAGCATATCTTTGTGGGGTACTCGCGCACTCAGAAGGGTTATGTATGTTATTCGTCTGCTACCCGCAAGGTTACTGTCTCGGCTGACGTGACTTTCCGTGAAGATATTCCATTCTTCCCTGCTCTAGATATCGCTCTGAGTCCATATCCCGTCGTTCGTCCTGTCATTCCTGCTCCTCACTCCTCATCCTCTCTGCCTTCCCTACCTCCTGTCCGTCCACCACCACCGGTTATCCGGGTCTATTCTCGTCGCCCTCCTCATCCCGTTGCCCCTCTGCAGTCGGCTTCGCCCTCTGGTGCTCTGCTCCCTGCTGCTCCGGCTCCCGTCTCTACCGCTCATCCAATGGCGAATTACGTCTCTCTCCATCGCCTCTCTTCTTCACTTTGCCACCTCATTATCCTCTGTTTCGGTCCCTAACTCTTTGCATGAGGCGCTTCACCATCCTGGCTGGCGGGCTGCCATGGACGAAGAAATGACGGCCCTCTGGGCCAACCAGACCTGGGTCTTGGTTCCCTTACCTCCCGGTCAGCACCCTGTTGGGTGTAAATGGGTGTTCGTCATCAAGCATGCTCCGGATGGAACTATTGCCCGACTGAAGGCCCGTCTTGTGGCCCGTGGCTTCACACAACAGGAGGGCCTCGACTATGAGGAAACATTCTCTCCGGTGGCCAAACTTAACACTGTCCGCGTTCTTCTCTCCGTCGCGGTGCACCGCCACTGGCCCCTTCATCAGCTCGATATCAAGAACGCATTTTTGAATGACGACCTTCAGGAAACCGTCTACATGCGCCAACCGCCCGGGTTTGAGACCACGGGGGAGTCTCGTGTATGTGTTCTCAAAAAGTCAATTTATGGTCTCAAACAGTCCCCTCGGGCGTGGTTTGACAAGTTTAGCAAGGTGGTTCGGGACATGGGGTTCACTCGGAGTTCTGCAGATTTCTCCCTTTTTACCCGACACCGGGCCACTGGCACCGTCCTTCTGCTGGTTTATGTTGATGACATCCTTCTCACTGGGGATGACTCAAAGGGGATTCAAGACGTCAAACAACATCTGAGCACTGTTTTTCAGACTAAAGACCTGGGGAAACTTCGCTACTTCCTTGGTCTCGAGATCTCCCGGCGGCCGGACGGGTTGGTGCTCTCCCAACGAAAGTACTGTCTCGATCTTCTCAAAGATGCTAGTCAGTCTGGTTGCAAGCCAGCTTGTACCCCGATGGAGACAAATCACAAACTATGCGCTCATGCTTCGGATGACGATTTGCTACTTCCGAACCCGGAATACTATCGACGCCTTGTGGGCAAGTTGATCTATCTAACAGTCACAAGGCCGGATATATCGTTTGCAGTTGGGGTTGTCAGTCGGTTCATGCATGCCCCCCGGGCTTCTCATCTCCAAGCGGTTGAACGGATTCTTCGATACCTTAAGGGAGCTCCGGGTCAAGGGCTGGTTTACAAAACTTCCGACTCTGCTCCCGCATTGGTTGCCTATTCTGATGCCGACTATGCGGGTTCCCTGGACGATCGAAGGTCAACTAGTGGGTTCTGTACTTATTTTGGTGGTCATCTTATTACGTGGAAGAGTAAAAAACAAGCTGTGGTAGCCCGTTCCTCTGCAGAAGCTGAATACCGATCGATGACCTCGGTTGTCTCAGAACTCACATGGCTTGAAAGTCTCCTTACTGACCTGGGAGTAAAACTCCCCTCCTCTGCTGTTCTATTTTGTGATAGTCAAGCCGCCATACACATCGCAAAGAATCCGGTGTTTCATGAGCGCACCAAACATATCGAAGTTGACTGTCACTTTGTTCGTGAGAAGGTTCAATTGAAGAAACTTGAATTGAAGCATGTTCCAGGAACTGATCAAGTTGCCGACATCCTCACAAAGGCCTTATCAGGTACCCTGTTCTACCAGTGTTTGTCCAAGCTGGGTGCATATGACCTATACGCTCCAGCTTGCGGGGGAGTGTTGGAAAAGCCCACTTAAACTAGGCCCATTTGTATAGCATTTATTGTTTTTCTCTCCTCTCTTTAGTCCCACATTGTGTATAGGACTTTCCTCTCTCTTTCTCTCATCTATATATATGTACTCATTCATTGTATTTGTACCAAGTGGACATATATACAAGGTTGACTTTCTCCATTTCTACAAAATCGATACACTTTTTATTGTGAGACTGGATCAGGTTTGAACTATTTTGTTGTTACAGGTACTGCCAATCAAGTTGCATATTAAGTGTAAAATTGAAGACCAAGCCATGTCTAATTCACATTACAACCCTGAGGAGAATAAGTGCAGTTTATCAGCAGACATTGATGTGAATGATATGATCTGGTAATTTGTTATTAGTCCTTCCTGAACCGCAATTACTTTCATGCATCTTTGTACTTAAGACTTATACACCACCATATGATGAGTATATGTTTGAATCTGAAAAATTGTTACCATCACAATCATCATCATTTAATGTTTGCTTGATCTTAGTCAATAGTTTTTACCACCATATCATCATCGTCTTCATTATTGTCATCATTTTTCATCTTTAATATTAATGTTGCCTTAGTTGTTATACTTAAGTTTAATCTTAAGCAATTTTCATCCATATTGGGTATGCCTCTTCGCCTGCCTATTTCTAATTTGAGCAGTATGTAACTTTCATTGTACATGTCCAAGCCATCTATTATTATTATTATTTTATCTTTGATAGATGCCAATCATGTGATTCCTCTATTGTAACGATTTCTGAATTTATCTTTTATATTCTTTTCATACATATATCTGAGAATTCTCGTTTTTATCACAGTATTTCTCCTATGTAACTCTCCTCATCAAGCTGGAGGGGAAACTTCAAGCTTGACAACACCAATGGAAAGGGTAAATGTGGTAGGCAAAGGTGGGACAAGATGGGTGACCGGGAATATTCCCACATAGTACACCCTCGGGAAAGAAACCACACACACTGACACACGAATCCATGAGACTGCGGGGATAACACCCCACTCACAGATCTACATGACCGCGAAAAAAAGAGAGAAAGGGGAAAAACAACCACCAAATACCACCTACCAATCATCAAAGAAAAACTTGGGGAGACACAAACGGCACACGACATAAGCCTAGAGGCCGTGTGAGACTAAGAAGAACAACGGGAAAGATCATCCGAGTCTCCCGCATCCTAAACACTCCCCCTCACGTGAAACTCACATGCATATAGGAAAAAAACACTAAGAAACTAAAGTGGACACACAAAAACTTCAAAAACAACAAAACACTACACCATCCCCATCATCGACGAGGGAAGCTAGTAGCGGGAACAATATCTTCGGCCAGAACTGCAGCGGAGACCATCAACAACAGTAGGGAATTGTCTGTATCAGCCAAGAGAACATGTATCAAGCCGACAGGAGCAACAACAAGCAGCAGAGCACAACGACACAACACCTGTGCAGAGAAGCAGCGACAGAACAGGGAGGTGGAACAACAGCAGAGCTGGAGGAGGCACGACACGACAGATCTGGAGGAGGCCCGAAGATTTGGCGCAGATGGAGGCGTCAAAGGAGGCGTCGAAGGAAGAAGCCGACTGATGATGCAATCAGCGGCCGAAAAAACAGGCGGGATCGGCGCCGGGAGGGAGTAATACGGGAGAAGTAGGGAGGCAGCAACGACTGCCTAGAGCAGTCAATGATGGAAGAAGAAGCATCCGGAGCAGGCGGTGGAAGAGTCGACAGAGACGGGATCAAAATCGCGGGGCTAGAGTAGAGGCCGATGGGACCGAGCACAGGCGAAGAAGCCGACAGGCCGATTAAGCTAGGATGACGCTCTCGTTGACAGGATCAGAGACCGTCGACGAGAGCGGGAGAGAAATCTCCCGGTTGGACCGGTGGAACGGCTCGAGAGCGGGGAGGCAGGAAAAAATGGGAAAAAGTAGCGGACACTGGAAGAATTTTTAATTTTCGGGTTTCACTGTTTCAGTTCAGCGCTTTGATACCAAGTAGAAAGTAAGAGGATAAATACTTGAGTAATTTATTCTTCCACATAAGGGGGGAATATATAGGAAATACAAAGATACATAAAACTTGACTCACAATGTAGAACTGGACCCACTCACACATAAATAGACTAATATTAGTTATCTCAATTATTCTTTGGCGCTAACTCTATCTGCTTGTATGATTGGAGGAATTTGTAAATTTTATTGTACATGCCCAAGCTCTATTATAGTTGAATTAGCATATCAAGTCTTGCATCATTTTATATGTTACAATATAATGAGTTGTGTTAGATAGTGACCATCTCGTAATTGTGTATTTCTTTTTTTTACACTATCCTGAGTATATATGAGTAGGAGTTTATTAATGAGAAATATTTTTCTCTCCTATTCACATTGGCTTGGTATCATAGCCAAGTAGCCGAGCTAGGCCCGTGAATGTGGATCCCTCCTTCGTCTAGTCTGCGGTCTCAATTTCATAAATCATGCACATTTCTCTTTGTTGGTCATGCCTACCCTTCTCAGCGTCTTGTCGATCCCATTGACCTGAGGCGCTCGGCGTGCTCGACGAGCCTCCGTCGATGCCCTAATTGGAGTGACGTCAGTTCCTGCAATCGATCCTCCTAAAGCCTTCCTCCGACGCTAGCAATCTTCTTCCTGCAATCCTCTTGCTCCCCATCCGACTTAGGGGATCTCCTCCTTGACCTAATAAGCAATCTACCAATCTCCCTTTCTCACATTGATAGTTGTCACAGCCTCTTATGTCCTCCTCAACCTGTTACTTTATACGACACATGAACGGTGGTATGATATGTTGATGGGATTGCTTGTTTTTTTCTTACTTGTTCCTATACGGGTCGTGTTTTTATAGGGGAATCTTCATTTTCATTGCCCAGTGTTCAGAGATCACAGATGAGTGACCTTCATAGGACTTATTGCCACTCTGGCTTGCTGAAGATGACTACCGTGCCGCTTGATGGGAAAAAATACCTTGGATGGTCACTGCTCAAACACCATCCGTAGCCACTAGTTGTATGGTTATATTGATGAGACCGTGGTCGAACCACACGAGACCGATCCATCATTGAAGGAAGTGGAACTTTTATAATTTCTTGGTTGTTTCATGGCTTCTCCACTCTTTGCATCATATCTTATATATGAGATGTATGCTTATGGATTCTGTCTATGAGATCTAGACTCATGCCCGTAAAACCTACTCTCAGAACATCAACTCTACTCAAGTTTATGAACTCAACTGGCAAATTCTTGAAATATGACAGACCTCCATGAATATCTCCTCTTATTTCTCTGAGTTCGAGAGATTGTATCAGGAAGTGGATTATTTTGAGCTCTTTATTTTGGCATGCACCACAAATTTTGTTCAATTGAAGGATGATCACTACAGAGTTCATGTGTTCTTAATGGGATTGACCATGAAGTTTAATATTATGCGCACTCATGTCCTCTGTCGCTTTTCGCTTCCCTCTCTCGGGGAGGCATTCAATATGGTTTTTGGTGATGAAAATAAACATTGATCTCCAAGTTCAAACATGATTATTGATCATTCTTCCTTGATGACTACTGATCGTTATGCCTTAGCTAGTTTTGGTTAGGGGACACCAGGCAACCTTGGCCATTTCTGTGATTAATGTGGCAAGAAAGGTCATCTTCGTGATTACTATTTAAAATTATTCCCTCACCTTGCCCCTCCTAGTAAGGGAACTAGAGGACGTTGTTGTGCTCCAGGACAAGATGGTACTTGTCCACGAGTTCTCGGTCCCAAGATGCTACTTATACATCTAACTCCATGAAGAGGTTGTTATTCCCGCATCATCCTTTGGTGTCTTGTCAGTTGATGAGCTTGATGCACTCAGGCATCTACTATGATCTCAGGGTGATTCATCTTTAGGATCCTCCTCCTTTGCCTTTGCTGCTTCAGGTATACCCACTGCACATATTGCTTCCATCACCCTCTCTGATTGGATTATCACCCCCTCCGATTGAATCCATTTGTTCATCATAAAGATTAATTGACGGATGTCTTCACCAAAAGTATTAGATGTGATATCTTTATGGATGATATGTTCAAGTTGGGATTGATCTAGCTTGTAGATGTCGGATATCGGGTTTGTGTCGGTTTCAGTTTTAAATGTCGGATTGCGGTGGATATATCAGGGACATTTCAAAATGTCGGATTTTAATATTATAGTTATATATATACACACACATAATATTAATATAATATTATTTATTTATTAATTAGTTGATAATTGTTTTGTTTAATTAAGTGTAAACCAGTAGTGGGATAAAGGCTTGAATGTTGTTGTTGTAAGTGTAAACCAAAATTCAAAGGATAAAATTCAACTACATTTTAATGGATAAAAAAACAGTGCGGTGCACAAAGCATCCCCACGCAGTGAGGGTCCAAAGATAGGGTCCCACCACAAGGGTGAAATATAGGCAAACCTTACCCTGCATTTTTGCAAGAGGTTGCTTCCAGGACTCGAACCTGTGACCTCAAGATCACATGATAACACCTAAACTGGTACGCCTAGGCTCCCCTTCAACTACCTTTTAATGGATGATTTTACAAAAAGAGTAACAAATTTGATAACAAATAAGAAATCTTATATACTTTCAATCATGTAATATAACATCACAAATGCATATTAAAATGAAACTTTGATAATGTTATAAAAATATGCAAAATAAAGTCATACCTCAGTTTATTAAAAATTGTGAAAGTTAAAGTCTATAGTTGAATTTTTATTTCACATCATATGTTACAATATTTTGGTAATATATAAAATTAGGGACAACAAAAAAAACCCTAAAAATAAAGCAATGTTCAACACATATCAACAATTTCACTATTGTAGAATGACAATTGACAAAAAGAATAAAACATTTAATAAGCATGATTATATCCTAAACCAGAGCATCAATCACTTTAATTCACAATTTCTTAATGGCAGAATAGGTTAAACCCTAAACCAGAGCAACAATCACTCAACAAAAAATCCGCAGAGACTGTTTAGTTTGCATCCCACAAAAATAGAGGAAGCAATGTCGAGAAATAAAAAAGGAAATAGCATTTTTTAATATAATATATGATATATTATATAATATAAAAACAAGCACTATATATCGCCTCCGTTTTCGGACGATACACCGGTTTCGTCCGATATATCGACCACAACATTGGAAAACACAACAGCCATGCTGGCCGACACGTCAGCCATGTTGGCCAGATCTACAAGCTTGGGAATGATGAATATCTTTCATCCGACTGAGGAGAGGATTGAATTAGCATACCAAGTTTAGCATTATGTTACATGTTACAATCTAATGTGTTGTGTTATATAATGGCAATCTCATAATTATGCTTTTAAAAAAAAATCTTATAAGCATATGTATGGGTAGGAACTGCATTAATGACAGAATCTTTCTCTCTCCTATTCACAACGACAATTATTTCTTAATTAATCTTTTATATACTTGTCATACATTCATCTCATCATTTTCATTTTTATCGGTATTTCACCTGGCTAATTATTTGACACTTAACAACAGTGTTGTAGATGTCGGCCGACATGTCGACCGACATAAAGATTTTTGATAGAAAACGTCACGACATCGATATTTTAAACAAAAATGTCGTTTTAGAAAATATCCCCGATATATCAGTCACCAGGCTCCGATATATTGGTTTTACCTGATATATCGGGCGATATCTCGCGGACGATATATGACTGTAGAAACAGCTCCCATACAAGGAGAGAATACAAATATATAGGAGAGAGAGAAAGAGAACAAATCCTATACAAGATCTGGGACTAAAGGAGAGAAAACATAAATTGGCATAAAAACATGAGCCCCAATACATGGACTATTCTAACACTCCCCCACAAGCTGGAGCGTACAAATCGTATGCACCAAGCTTGAATAGACATTGATAGAAGGATGCCTTGGGAAGAGCCTTTGTGAGGACATCCGCAACTTGTTCCGTCCCTGGAACATGCTTCAGATCGAGCTTCTTCATTTGAACTTTCTCTCGAACGAAGTGACAATCGACTTCAATGTGTTTTGTTCTTTCGTGGAAGACTGAGTTCTTGGCGATATGTATAGCCGCCTGGCTATCACAAAGAAGAAGGGTCGGAGAAGGTAATTTGATACCTAGATCAGTGATGAGACTTTCAAGCCACGTTAGTTCTGATACAACAGATGTCATTGCCCGGTATTCTGCCTCAGCTGATGATCGAGCAACGACCGCTTGTTTCTTGCTTCGCCATGTAACCAAGTGGTCCCCAAAGTATGTGCAGAAACCACTAGTAGATCGCCGGTCATCAAGAGAGCCAACATAATCCGCATCAGAGTATGCCACTAAGGTAGGAGTAGACGAGGAAGTCCGGTAAACAAGTCCTTGACCCGGGATTGTTTTTAGGTACCTGAGAATGCGTTCAACAGCCTGAATATGAGATTTTCAAGGAGAGTGCATGTATCGACTGACAAGACCAACGACAAAGGAAATATCTGGTCTGGTAACCGTGAGGTAGATCAATTTCCCAACTAGTCGTCGATAATATTCAGGATTCTGGAGAAGTAGATCCGAGTCAGATGTCTGAGCACATAACTTGTGGTTTACATCCATGGGGGTATCACTTGGCTTACACCCTAAAAGACCAGCATCATGAATAAGATCAATACAGTACTTCCGTTGAGATAGAATAAGCCCGTCCGGGCGCCTGGCAACCTCAAGACCCAAAAAGTATCGTAGAGTTCCCAGGTCCTTTGTCTGGAAGACCGAGTTTAGATGCACTTTGACGGCCTGTATCCCTTGTGAATCGTCTCCTGTATTGATGATGTCGTCAACATAAACTAACAGAAGGACCGTCCCTGTTGGTCGGTGACGAGTGAACAACAAGAAGTCGGCCGAGCTTCGAGTGAACCCGATATCACGAAGGGCCTTACTGAATTTATCGAACCAGGCACGTGAGGATTGTTTGAGACCATATAGAGCCTTAAAAAGGCGGCAAACCTGAGACTCCCCCGTGGTCTCAAACCCGGGCGGTTGTTGCATGTAGACCGTCTCCTGGAGATCCCCATTTAAGAAGACATTTTTGATATCAAGTTGAAAGAGGGGCCACTGTCGATGAACAGCGACAGAGATGAGGACGCGAACGGTATTGAGCTTGGCGACCGGAGAGAAAGTTTCCTCATAGTCGAGCCCCTGTTGCTGGGTGAAGCCGCGAGCCACAAGACGAGCCTTCAGTCGGTCAATCGACCCATCAACAGCATGTTTGATGACAAAGACTCATTTGCACCCAACCGGTTTCTGACCTGGAGGAAGGGGTACAACGATCCATGTCTGGTTAGCCCAGAGAGCAGACATTTCCTCCTCCATAGCTGCCCACCAGGCCGAATGTTGAAGTGCCTCCTGCACAGAGTTAGGAACAACAATCGAAGAGAGAGAAGTAGCAAAAGTGCAGAGGGGAGAGAGGCGTGCAGAGGGGGAGAGAGGCGATGAAGAGAGACGAAGACATCTAGAGGATGAGCAGTGGAGGGCGTTACCTGATCAGAACGACGCGAAGTATTCGTGGTGGAAGTCGGCTGCAGAGGGGCAACGGAAACGGGAGGGCGACAAGTGTAGACACAGATGACAGGTGGTTTGGTGGTAGCAGGAGCGGGGGCAGGGGAAACGGGCGAATGTGGTGTAGTAGCAGGAATAACGGACGTGGTAAAGGTGGCGGGAGAGGAATCTGTGGTAGCGTAGCAGCAACGGAGCAGGGAAAAAAGTTGTTCTTCCGAAGGTAACGCCAGCAGAAACCGATAGAGAAATACCACTTGCATGCTCCACAAAGAGGATGTATAGGGGGCCGGCCGGCCCCAATTGGGGGAACCGGGTGGGTTCAGCCCCCGACGGCCGCCTTTTAGAAAGTGCTGAACCAGTTGGTTCAGCCCCGTTGTCGCCTTCGGATCCGTCCGGGGGCGTAACATTCCCCGCCCCATCAAGAAGCTTGTCCTCAAGGTGGGAATCTGGTGGCGCCGTCCGGCCCCTCAGGTCTACCCAAGCCGCGTCATGTCCCTGCAGCCTCTCCAAACAGCAAAGAGAGCCCCCCGACTGGTGAGATGTGGATGCCCTGCAGACAGGTCTCCCACCCTTAGCAAACTCCATAGTGAACTTCTCCCAATCCAGAGTCACCCTACCCAGCTGTCGCAACCACTGGGCCCCCAGAATCACAGCCCCTGGATGGGCAATAGGTAGACATCCAGTCGGTGTAGCCCTGCACACTGATTTCCAGAAGCCCTCCTTCGCACTGCAGCTCGTGTCCACCGGCCACCACAACCTGGGAAGGCTTGATGAGCCCCAATGTCTGTGCCACCGTCGGGCTAATGAAGTTATGTGTGCTCCCACTGACAGAAAGGTCACCTGCTGTTGGCCAATCCGCCCCGACTCATAGTGGTCGGAGCGGAGTCTCCCGCCATGGCGATACCCCGTACTCGATTGTATATGTGCTCCTGTTCCCCTCCGTCTACATCCGGCATCAGACTTTCCTGCAACATGTAAACCTGGATCCTCTGACATTTGTGGCCAT
This sequence comes from Platanthera guangdongensis, assembly GCA_039583875.1. Classification (NCBI taxonomy): domain Eukaryota; kingdom Viridiplantae; phylum Streptophyta; class Magnoliopsida; order Asparagales; family Orchidaceae; genus Platanthera; species Platanthera guangdongensis. Next base: position 50,735,220 of record CM077151.1, on the reverse strand, counting down.
TTCTCATCGCAGGAGCCCTGTTCCTTCCTCTGGCTTCCAAGTCAATTTCCAGCGTCGCCCGTTCTGTAGCTGCGTGATCCTTTTTTGTGTCGGGAAGGTGTGTAACGTTCCTCGGAGTGTCCCCCCGGGACTTCTGTCATAGCTCTTCTTGAATCCGGGCCAAGTTGATAGCGTGTGTCAAACTGCGGTAGATAGGCATGCACCTCATCTCGGATGTCCTCCTTCAAACCGGAAATAAAACAACTTGTTAAAAGTGGCCGAGATACTCCATCACCGTCCCTTTCTGACGCAACTTCTGAAGAAGAGCCTCGGTCTTCATACTCAAGTGGACAAAGCGGGCAATCGAACTCGTGATGGCGCGTGATCCCGTCCCCGGAGGATTGGGTCCAGTAGTCCTCTTCAAGGTGGAAACGCCAACCTTACCCATTGTGCATCTCCTGAGCTGTAAAATAACTCTGCCTTTTGGACCCATTCGAGCATCTCCTCCTTTGAACTTGGGGGTTCATACGACCTTCGGCGGTAGATAGGCGCGCGGTAGTTGGTGCCCGGGTCCTCCGTACTCTTGCCCGTGAGCGGTTGTCGTCGAGCGGCCACGTGTGGGTACCCCCAATCCCTTCCATAGGGGTTCCCCAAGACTGGCGGCCTCTATCTGCCTCCTCCCCTTCCGCCCGCGACGTGTCCTGGTTCTCCTGGAATAGGGAGGAGCCCATCACGAGGTGGGCACCCGATCCCGTTGGGTCGTTAGGTCTTCACTAAGGAGGATCCAAGGCAGACGCGGCGAGAACGGACCAAGCTTGTGGTCGACGTGAACCTCCTACCCTTCCACTGTCAATGCCAAGCCCCCCAAGGTATCGTTCGCTGGAGTAGGGAGGGGAAGCTGGACTGCGTTGGTCGCCCACAACAGCTTTTCCTTTAAGCATATTTTTAAGCTCGTCCATGCGGGCGTCCAATTTCTCTTCGAGACGTTGTTCCGATGCTGTTAAATCGGCGAGGGCTGCCACAAGTAGTAGACGAGCCGAGATGCGAGTCAACAGCGTGCACGAATGGGATTAGGATCGACGCAGTAAGCAGTCGATCGATGCGAGCGGGAGCGATGCGGAGAAAGCGGGATGCGCAAAAAGTAGGATCGACGATCGGGAGCGAGCGGGATGCCGCAATCCGATGCGAGCGGGATCGGTGCAGGATCGATAACGGGATGCGAATGCCGCAAGCGGATGCGAGCGGAAATGTCGGGAGTCGGCGGGATCGATGTCGGGAGGACGCCGGGATGCGAGCTGTCGGATAGCGGTTGTACGCGGGATCGATGCCGGAAGGAAAAAAGATTTGGGAGGAAGAATCCTCTGATACCAATTGTTAGGCTAGATGAGATTTGAGGGAGAAGGAGAGATTTTTAGGGTTTGAGAGGGGGGCTAGGAAATACCTTTGATAATACTTGCAGCTCCACTCCAAAGAGGATCCGGGTCTATACCCGGACCAAGGCCGGCCGGCCAAGGGGGCGGCCGGCCCCAATTGGGGTAACCGGGTGGGTTCAGCCCCCACGGCCGCTTTTAGAAAGTGGGGGCTGAACCAGTTGGTTCAGCCCCGTTGTCTCCTTCGGATCCGTCCGGGGGCGTAACAGTGATCTTGCGAGTAGCGGGTGAGTAACAGACATAGCCCTTTTTGGTGCCTGAGTAGCCGACAAAGATGTGTTTCACCGCCCTGGGATCCAATTTATCCGAGGAGGGCCCGAGGCGGTGGACAAAGCAGGTGCTGCCGAAGATACGAGGTGGGAGAGAGAAAGCCGGAGTGGAGGGAAACAGTATGCTAAACGGAGTAACATAATTAAGGACAGAAGAGGGGAGACGGTTGATGAGAAAAGCAGGACAGTGGAAACCGCAAAATTCCAGTATGCCTTGGGCACATGCATTTAGAAGCATGAGGGAGCGGGCGACATCGAGTAAATGGACGGTTCTTGCGTTCGGCAACCCCATTTTGCTGGGGTGTGTACGCGCAAGAGGTTTGATGTAGAATCCCGTATTACGAACACAAAGTGGTAAAGTCGTGACTGGTGTACTCACGAGCATTGTCAGTGCGGAGGGTTTTGAGAGGTGTGGAATTGCGTCCGGGTCTCGAGGACAAACGCACGAAAAATCTGGGGAAGCTCGGAGCGTTCACGGAAGTAAGTAGAGCCACGTAGTGCGAGAGTGATCATTCAATAAAGGTAATAAAATAACGAAAACCACATATACTGGGAATCCGAAAAGGACCCCATATATCCAAATGAACTAGATCAAAGGGTGCTACACTACGAGTACAATGCGAATGGAAAAGAAGAACGCGACTCTTTGCCGAGGATACATGAATCACACTGAAAAGAAGTAAAAGGAATATCAGGAAGAGCCCGTTGTAGAACCGGTAGAGGGGCATGACCAAGTCGGTGATGCCATGCAGTGGAGGAGATAGAAGACAAAATGGTGGGAGATTCATCGAGAAGGTAGAAGCCCGTTCCACAGCCGTCCTCTACCAATGGTAGTCTGCGTCCGCTGATCCTGTATAACAAAGGAAGAAGAGGTGAATATAACAGAACAATCCAGATCACTAGTAAGACGCCCAACAAATAGTAAATTAAAGGGTGAACTCGGAACATGAAGAGCCGAGCGAAGAGGGAGGGAGTGGGATGAGAGAAAATCTGCCGAGCCGGAGACGGGAACCAGCGCCCCATTGGCCACAGTGATAGACTTCAGATAAGGAGACTCCGAGTACTTTGCAGGCCGGTGCGAAGTAATGTGATGAGTGGACACCAGAGTCCACAATCCAACCCTGGGCTGGTGGAGAGACAAGTTGTACCTGTGTTGGAGACGGAGGCGACGGAGGCCGAAGGTGGGTTGAGCTGGCCCTGGAGATGCTGGAGCTGAAGACAGACGGTCTCAAGATCAGGAGAATTGACGTCAATAACAACAGAAGCTGTCGGGCGAGGGGGGTAGCCAATTTTCTTATAGCAGGTCGCCTCAAGATGACCATCTTTCCCGCAGAAGGAGCACCTTTGGCCGGCCACGGCCACCACGGCCACGGCCCCGCGAGCCCGAACGTCCCCCCCCGAAGCAGAAGTGGGAGGGAAGGGTAATAGCAGAGGGGCCTGCTGAAGAAGTGTCGGTGGAGGAGCAAGGAGGATCTGGAGGAGGGGAGACCCGGAGAATCATGGAGCAGACATCAGAGAAAGATGATGTAGTGGGAGCAGCCAGGACCTGAGCACGAAGACTCTGAAGATGAGATGGAAGGCGGGCCATGATGATAGCAATGCACGCAGCTTCCTTCTGAGCTCGCTGAGCAGCATGATCATTGGTGGGTGGCTGATGCTGGATCCAGGCTTCAGCAAGAGTTTTAGCCCGAGCGACAAACGAGGTCATATCGGAAGCACCGCCAGTGTTGAGAGTGAAGAGGTCAGTGAGGATGTCATAAAGATGCTGAAGGCTGTCGCGGCCGGAGTACAAGGAATGTAGCTCATCCCACATAGCCTTGGCGGTGTCGTGGTACATAGCCATTTGATAAGGCTCACCATCCAAGGAATTCAGAATCCAAGTTTGAACGCGTCCGTCATTGCGGAGCCAATCATCCGTAAGGGGAGAGGGGGGTGCCTGAGTAAGGTGCGGCAGAAGTCCCTTAGTCAGAAGAACCCGCCGAACTGAATGTACCCAAGGAATAAAGTTTTTCGTGCCAGAAAGAGAGATGGTAGTGATCCGGAGCTCGTCACGGAGTTCGGTAGAACAGGCCGGGCGGTCTGGCGGACAGGCCGGGTGGACAGTAGGCGGGCTGGCCGCCGAGCTCATAGAATTACCAGAAGAAGTCATAGAGACAGGCCGCAGACCGGGGAAGACCGCCGCGAAAAGAGCAGGAGGCCGGACGACAAGGCCGAGGCGGGGAGGACAGGCGACCGCGACCAAGAAAGCGGAAAAACTAGTCCGCACGGTCACACTGGCACCAGCGATGAGTCAGATCGCGACCCAAATGCGGAAAGAAAGAGAGGCCGCACGGTCTAGGTGAACACAGTAGCGGTCAAAGCACAGGAGACAGGCCGCAACGGACAGGAGCAGTCCGCAAAAAGGGAAGGAGAGGCCGGCGGGAAAGAGTAATCCGCAAGAGAGGAAAGTCGGCGCGACTAGAGCAGAGACCGCCCGGTCAAGGTGTGAAACACACAAGCGGCTGGATGAGGCCGCAACCAAAGGCGAAGCGGACAGGGGAAGAAGTTCGCAGCGGGAAGAACCAAGTCGCGCGGACAGAGAGGAGAAGATCAGGAGACCGCGACCAAGATGCGGGTGAGAAAGGAAATAGCCCGCACGGTCAGGCAGATCACAACAGCGAATAGAAACAAACCGCAAGTAAAGAGACAAGCGGATTGGGGAAAGCAGAAACCGACAAGCTGGAATAAGTCGCAAGAAAGACAGTCCGTGAACAGGCAGAAGCGGAGAGCAAATCGGCGGACTGAAGACAGGCCGCGGCGAGTAGAGAGTCCGCAGCGGACAGAAGAGAAGGTGGCCCCACGGATTAGGAAGGAGGAAGGGCTATAAAAAGCAAAGGGGGGGGAAGGTGGATCCACGGGAGAAGAAGAGCAACAGGAGGAAGCAGAAAGGAAGCGGACTGAGAGGGGCAGGCCGCAGAGGCAAGCGGAGAGAGACGAGCAGTCCGCTAAGGCAGGCCGCGAGAGAGGCCGCGGAAGGCAGGCCGCGAGAGAGATCAACAGGTGCGGTCAGAACAGGGGAGACCGCGAGAATCGTAACCTGCCTCTGATACCATGTAGAAACAGCTCAAAGCTTGTATGTATTGATTGAGTATGTAAATACAAGGAGAGAATACAAATATATAGGAGAGAGAGAAAGAGAACAAATCCTATACAAGATGTGGGACTAAAGGAGAGAAAACATAAATGAGCCTAAAAACATGGGCCCCAATACATGGGCTATTCTAACAATGACGAATACTAAAAATATATGTTTTTCATTTCTTTTAAGCGTCCAAGCAATAATATTTTGTTTTGTGTTGCATTTCGTACATCTCACTGAGCCAATATTTGATTTTTTTCTCGTCTCTCTTATTTGGTGCTCTTTATGTCGTCTACTATCCATCGTCAACGCTTATTTTTATGTAATTTACAAACATACTATATGTGTAATATATATATTATTGTATAATTTATAAACATGCATTATGTATATATGTTTATTGTGTAATTTATAAAAATATATTATGTATGTAACTGCACATATTAAAAAAATGATTATATATATGAATAAATTTATTTAAATATTAAAATTCGACATTGTAAAATATCCCTGATATATCTCCCGCAATACGACATACGACATTTAAGACTCAAACCGACATGAATCCGACATCTGCAACCTTGCCTAACAACATCTGCTCGTCTAATTAGAATAATTTGTAGCACTCATTGTACATGTCCAACTTGAGAGTTATTATACAAGTCGTATATTCCACATTTATTTGTTATTATTATGCATATGTTGGTTTAGTCCCACACCGCGAGTCTCGTTATTATATATCATTGAAGTCCATATATATTCTCACGTTGTGGAAGAATAAAACATGCTTTCTCTCGATTCAACTTGGTATCAGAGGGAAACACGAAAAAAAAACCTAATTTCTCCCAAACCCCACGTCTCCCTCATCCCGCTCACCCCGATTCCGACCGAACCCATCCCGTCCCGGTTCCGTCCTGCTCGGCTCAGCGCCTCCCCGCTCGACATCAACCTACATGTCGGGCGGCCCCCATACCACCGCCGGTTGCTGAGAGGGGCGTCGTCGCCGTCCCTCCGTGATGCAGCCCGCTGTCTCGTCTCCATCTTGTCGCCGTCGTCTCCTCTTCGTAATGAAGCCCGCCGCTGCCCCCTCTGCTTGTTGCCTCCCGCCTGCCGCTGTCTCTGCTTGCTGCAACCCGGCCGTCGTCCCCTCTGCGTGATAAAGCCCGTTGCCTCCCCCGCTTCCTGTCGCCCAACGACCGCATTATCTGTCTGCTGCAGTCCGACTGTCGTTTCCTCTCCTTGAGGCAGGTTGTCGCAGTCTCTCCGACCGCCTCTGTTGTTGTTTGGCTCCGGGTTATTTCGTTTTTTTGTCTTCTCCATGGCTTCTCCTTCTCCCAATGAAGGTGCCTCTTCGGTGTCGTCCCCATGCGTGACTCTGCCTCAGATAAGCGCCTCTCAGCGGTCTCATGGCTTCTCTGGTTCCCTGAAGATCACCATCGTCCCATTAGATGACACAAACTATCTTGAATGGTCACGGGCGGCGCTACATGTCATTCGTAGTCACCAGATGTATGGCTACATCGATGGGACTGTTAAGGAGCCCCAACTGACTGATCCCTCTTGGAAGCGATGAGACTCAGAAAACTCCCTGGTGGTGTCCTGGCTTCTTCACTTTATGTCTCTGAAGGTTTATAGGAGTTACATGTTGATGGATTCTGCTTTTGATATATGGACCCGTGCCCGGGAGACATATTCCCAGATTGGCAGCTCTATGCAGGTTTATGAACTTTCTCGCCACATTTTGGAACTATGACAAGGATCTATGACGACATCATCCTTTTTCTCTGAGTTCGAGCGGCTATACCAGGAGTTGGACTACTTCTCCCACTTCACTCCCGCCTGTACTGTGGATGCTGTCCAGCTACAACAACGGGAGGATCGCTTTCGTCTCCATGTCTTCTTGATGGGACTGAACATGAATTTTGACATAGTTCAGACGCATATTCTTCACCGCACTCCTCTTCCGTCCCTTCGCGAGGCCTTCAGTATGATCTTGGGTGATGAAGACCGTCGGAGGTCTCTCAGTGCTAGTGCCCCTCCTGATCGCTCTGCCCTCACTAGCGTTGGTCGTGGCCAAGTCCTCAGCCTTAGCCCGTCTGCTCCTATGTGTGATTATTGTGGCCGCCGAGGCCATACTCGGGAGGTGTGCTTCAAACTCCACCCTCATCTTGCCCCTCGTGGTCGTGGTCGTGGACGAGGGCCTGGACGAGGGGGCCATCGCTCGGGTGGTTCCAAACCCCATGATGCTTCTTACTCTACCGACGTCTACAACGAGACCCCCCATGCTGTGACCGGGCCTCTTACTAATCCTGAGTTGGATGCATTCCGTCGTCTGCTGCACTCTCAGTCTGATCAGCCTCCAGGTGCTTCCGCTTCCGTTGCTACTATTGCTATGCCGCATGCTCATGCTGTCACTTCCTCCCCGTCTGAGTGGGTGATTGATTCTGGTGCCACTCACCACATGACCGGCTATTCCTCAGGTTTTCTCTCTTACACCTCTTTGTCTGGTAAGGATAAAGTTATTTCTGCTAATGGCTTATTGTCTCTCATTGCTGGGAAAGGTCAGATCTCTTGTTCCTCATCTTTCTCTCTATCATCTGTTCTTCATGTTCCCTCTTTTTCTCGCAATCTTCCGTCTATCAGTGACATTACTCGCTTTCTTAATTGTTCTGTAACTTTTTTTTTGATTCCTGTGTTTTTCAGGAACTTGGTACGAAGTGGAACATTGACAGCGGTATGAACCGCAGTGAACTGTATTACCTGGACCAACCTCCTTCTCAGGCCATCTCTTGTGCTCCTGTTACAGCTGATGATGTTCGCTGCTAACACCTGTGGCTTGGACATCGCTCTCCTATTTACCTTCAGAAATTGTTTCCTGTTTTTTCCCCTTTTTTACAAACTTTTGTCTGTGATATTTGTGATGAATCTAAGCATGTGCGCCATTGTTCATCGCATTTAGTTTCTCCTTATAGCACTCTGTTTGATATTGTTCATTCTGATGTTTGAGGACCGTCCCCTGTTTTATCTACCTTTGGGTTTTGTTGGTTTGTCACATTCATTGATTGTTTTTCTCGTACAACTTGGGTGTATTTGCTCAAAAAGAAAAGTGAAGTCTTCTCTTGTTTTCAGCTTTTTCACAAAATGGTTCAAACCCAATTTAAGGGGGTGGTTCGTGTCTTACGGAGTGACAATGGGGGGGGGGGGAGTATGACGGTCGGGGCGCCTTTGGCTCGTACCTTGCTAGTCATGGTATTATACACTAGACCACGTGTGTTCACACCTCTACCCAGAATGGAGTTGCTGAACGGAAAAACCGGCACCTATTGGACGTTGCCCGTTGTCTCTTGAGTGTTATGCACCTCCCTAAGTCCTATTGGGGTGATGCAGTTGTTACTGCTGCCCACCTTATCAATCGGCTTCCCTCACGTGTGCTTAGCTATGCTACTCCCCTCGCTCGGCTATCTACCATGATTGTGGTTTATACTTCACACCTCCCTCTTCGTGTCTTTGGTTGTGTATGTTTCGTCCACATCCATTTGGCCCATCATGACAAATTGGACCCTCGGGCCCTCCGGTGTGTGTTCCTCGGATACTCGTCCACCACGAAGGGGTATCAGTGTTACCACCCTCCCTCTGGGCGTGTCTACTGCACTATGGATGTTACTTTTCGGGAAGGGGAATCCTTTTTTGCCATCGACTCATGCTCCTCGTCAGGGGGGGAATACTGGCGATATGGATGTCCCTCTTCCCCTCCTTCCTTCTCTACCACCACAACCTACTGTGTCTCAGGAACAGGGACCCCCTATCCTTGTTCCTCTGCCTGATACTCTGATATTTCCTTTTCCTCACGTATATCACCGCCGCTCCTCCCGTATACAGGCTACTAAGGCTCTGCCTCTACCAGTGCCTGCTTCTGTCTCAGATTCTGATGATGTAGAGTTGCACATCCCGCTTGCTCTGTTGAAAGGTAAGAATTCATGTACTAAACATCCTATTTCTAACCACGTGGCTTACCATCACCTTACCCCGACCCACCAGACCTTTGTTATTTCTCTCTCGACGGTTGTTGTTCCCAGTACATGGCAGGAAGCATTGGGAATTCTGGCCTGGATTCGGGCTATGGAAGAGGAGATGTCAGCCTTGGACAAGAACCATACTTGGGTTGTCTCGCCCCTCCCTCCTGGCAAGAGGGCTATTGACTCGCAATGAGTGTTTTCAGTCAAACAGAATCCAGAAGGGAAGGTTGAACGGTACAAGGCACGGTTGATTGCTCCGGGGTATACTCAGACTCAGAGAGTTGACTACCAGGAGACCTTCGCCCTCGTGGCTAAGATGGACTCTATTCGGGTACTGTTGTCTTGCGCGGCTTGCATGGACTGGGACCTTCATCAACTGGATATTAAGAATGTGTTCTTTCATGGTAAGCTTGATGAAGAGGTGTACATGAAATTTTCCTCGGGGTTCATAAAAAAAAGGAGCGGAAGACCTTGTCTGTCGACTAAGGAGGTCCTTATATGACCTGAAATAGTTCCCCAGAGCATGGTTTGACAGATTCCTCGCGGCTATGCTCAAATTTGGGTACAACCAGGCGCAGTCGGATCACATTATGTTCATTCGGAGACGTGTTCAGGGTGTTGTAGTCCTTATTGTCTATGTGGATGACAGTGTAATCACAGGTAACGATTTGGAAGAGATCGCAAATCTCAAGTCCCTCTTGGTTGTCAAATTTGAGGTGAAAGACTTGGCAAGACTACGATACTTTTTGGGAATTGAGGTGACTAGAACTGATCAGGGTATCTTTATATCACAACGGAAATATGTCCTAGATTTGTTGCAGGAGACCGGTATGCTTGGTTGTGTCCCTGCAAACTCTCCAATGGAAGAAAATCATGTAATCATTGAAGACGGTGATAGTGACCAGGCCGATGTCACTCGCTACCAGAGATTAGTTGGGAAACTAATATACTTGTCTCATACTCGTTCGGGCATTACTTATGCAGATGACATCCTGAGTAGGTACATGCATTCTCCCAGGGTCAGACATCAAGAGATAACGTACCGTGTATTACGGTATTTGAAGAAAGCCCCGGGTCGAGGTCTTCTGTACTCCAAGAACGAACACCTGAGAATTGAATTTTTCACCGATGCTGATTGGGTCGGATGCCGTGACGATCGGAAATCTACAACAGGTTATTGTTCCTTTGTTGGAGAAAATCTGGTAACATGGCGCAGTAAGAAGCAGAATGTAGTGGCCAGATTGAGCGCTGGGGCGGAATACCGTGCTATGTCCCAAGGCATGTGTGATGGTCTATGACTGTATGCCATTCTACGGGACTTGGGGTTTCCCATAACATCCCCCTTCTTCTTGTTTTGCGACAACAAGACAGCCATCAACATAGCCCACAATCCAGTTCAATGTGACAGAACAAAGCACGTGGAGGTGGATCAACATTTCATCAAAGATCACTTGGATAAAAAGACAGTGGTCACACCGTTCGTCCACTCTAAAGATCAACTAGCAGATGTCTTCACTAAGAGCTTGGGAAGTGACTCATTCATGGATAACATCAAGGGACTTGGAATGACTGACATCTTCTATCCGACTTGAGGGGGAGACTTGAGAGTTATTATACAAGTCGTCTATTCTGCATTTATTTGTTATTATTATGCATATGTTGGTTTAGTCCCACACCGTGAGTCTCGTTATTATATATCATTGTAATCCCTATATATTCCCACGTTGTGGAAGAATAAAGCATGCTTTCTCTCGATTCAACTGTTTGTTCATCTTCCATAGACATCATTCATTCTATACCTCTACTGTAATTATTTCTTAATTGATCTTTTTATATTTTTTGCAATACATTCATCTTTGCATTCTCAATTGAGTCACATTTGCTCACATTTACTATGTTGTATCCATACTTGTGATTTTATAAAACTTGCCTATCTTTTCTAGTCTTGTTATACATTCACCTCAACATTCTTATTTTTAGAGCAATTTATAAGCACACCATTTACTGGACTTAACTTAAAAAATACAAAAAATTATAACTCCGTTTTGTTTCTCTCTTCCGCTTGCATGTGATTTCCTATCCCAGCACGGCGTTGATCGCACTTGTGTCCTCGTAACTCGATTTCAGCGCCGCCATGCATCTCTCAGCTCTACTCTCCTCTCTCCTGAATTGCCGGCACCATTGAACTATCTTGTCTTCGCGACCCCGCATTTTCTTCATTAGGTTCTCGCTAGCGATATACGTGCTATCTCGTTTACCACACCCTTCTCCATATTTATTTTATCATTCTCTTGACCGCTATAATCAATGCTAAATTGTTAAACATATCAAATGTAGGTTTTTTTTTCTCTTTTAATAAAATTAAATTGATAATTACAAATATGACCTCCACTAAAATTACATATCATTTATTGAGTCTTATATTCATTGTGTTAAATTTTCACTTAAATTGGTAAATGTCTCGTCCATTAAAATTATGCCTCTACAAAAATCATGCACAAGGCATCTTACTTCACATCTCTTTTATTATAACTAAAGGGCAACCCAGTGCACAAAGCATCCCCACACAACGAGTGTTCGGAGAAGGATCCCACCACGAATGATGAAATATAGGAAAACCTTATCCTGCATTTTTGCAAGAGAGCTTCCGAGACTCGAACTCGTGACCTCAAGGTCACACGACAACACCTTAACCGATGCGCCGTGACTCCCCTTCCAAGACTCAAACCCGTGATCCCTTTATTATAACTAACATTAAAAATATATGAACTCAATATTAATCATTGGTATAAACCCAATGTAATTGGAAATTACTCGGCCACTTCGTACGTACTTAATAACACCAGCCGATGCTCCATCATGCATATTTTCGCTAACTTGTTTTCCTTCCATAATGAGAACATGTTGCTCGATTATTTTCCCTATTGAAGATCAATAATGAATACTTTCATTTTTTTTTCTTAAAATAACTTGAACTCAATGAGCACCATGTCATATTGATTGCAGGTATCAGTGCAGGCATACTATAAAAGGGCTGGCTTTGAAGTCCCAAGAAGCTGAATGTTGACACCCCCCCCCCCCCCCCCCCCTTACTAAACTGATTTCTTGTGCCATCTCTAACTCAATCTTCTCCACATTGTTGAATGATTTGTGCACACTGAAGATATTATTACTTCTCAGCTCTGAGACAGCCAGTTTTATCCTTGTTAATAATTGATAAGCGGGCCTGCATGATAGGTTGAAATACATACATGTAATTTTGTTAATATTTCATACAACTTTCTTGATAAAATTGTATACGTTACGTTTTTGTATAAAAATCAACTCTAATGTTATCCATTTTAGTTGCGGATGATATCATCGAAAATTCATTATCATTCTTAAGTAGGGTGGTTATGACCTCACTTGATGAACTTCATTCACTTTTATGTTCAAAACTAGTTTTCTTTTGTTGATTGAAGTCATAAATATATATTCTACTATGGTAGTTATCATTGTAATGGAGTGCCCGCACAACAGTACTCTGGCAATTCGCTCATTTTTTCCATGTGCACATGATTTTTAGCATCCTATTGAGATAACTTTAACATTCCTTCACTGTATCGGATTCATATGTGCGCTTTCTAAATTCAAATATCTTGATTTATTTGGGAAGAAATGCTATATTTTTCAACTAATAATTTCACAGCAAATAAAATGTATAGTTGAGCCCAACTTTGTAATATCAAAATCATATATTCTAAGGTTAGTTAAAATGCTGATAAAATTTGAAATATAGGGCTCATTTGGCGCGGCAGTGGCGGCCCATTGTTTGTGAATGCCCAACCACACCAAAGAAACTTTACTCACTTCTAAACTTTATTAGGACACTTTAGCGGTTCATGAATCGGGTCATAATTAAGGTCCGGTTCATGCAGTCATAACTGCTTGACCGGTGAAAAAAAGTCCTCCCAAATGGAGCCTTAATAAGGGTCATAACTATTGTCATGTCAAACACATAATTAGGGAGCTTTTATTCAAACTCATCGGAGCAAAAAAAAAACCGGGACAATACACAATATTTATCACATGCATCATTTAAAAAAGCTCCACACTGGATCTTCTAACCATCACAAAAATCTTTGCTAGCAAATTTCAAATGCAGTGCTCATTCGCCTCTACTACTGCCACCACACCCTCAACAAGCCTACCGAACCCCTACTCGGGGGTGCCCTAGCAACGTGCTAGCTAGGCCTAACAGCCTCAACACTCAGGTTGTTTGCCCTAGCAAGAAAACTGAAGGCTCCTTGAATATTCAGAAGGGAAGAAACGAGCAGTAATTGGGAATGAGAATGCCATAACCGAGCTGACATAAGTTTTTGTCCCCTTGTTTAATTCAGGCTTCATTTGGTGATGCGATGGAGGTCACGAATGCAATGGTTATGAACTACCGTTTGTGAGTACAGTGGTTATGAACCACTAACCACCTGCGTTCATGAACGGCAGTTCATAACCAATGCGTTCACTACCGCCATCAACACACCAAACGAAGCCTGAATTAAATACCGTTTGTCAACGCAGTGATTATGAACCACCGTTTGTTAAGGAACTTCATCCACTTTCATGTTCAAAACTAGTTTTCTTTTCTTTGCGACGGTCATAACCGTTGTCATGCCAAACATGTATTCTATGATGGTAGCGCTTTTGTCCAATTTCACTGGAGCAAAAAGCAATGCCAAACGGAGCCTCAATCTCAACTATCCAATGAGAATAGCCGGCACCTCAACGGCGATTACTAATTAGACTTGCAACTTTAAAACTTCCTTTATAACATTATTCTATCAATATAAATAGTCTCAAGCCTCAAATCAACCAGTCAATCTTTCTCATCAAAGTTCTGGAGAAGCAATGACAAGATTACGAAAAAAAAAGTAATTCAACAATACAAATTACATCAAATTCGAAATAGGTCGACATCCTATGACTCGAGCTTTCAACACCCCATTTAAAATAGATTGAAAAACTACGAAAAAAGAGACGAGACGGAGAAAGAAAAACCAAATTAAATAAAAAAAAGTAGATGAAAACCCTAAACAAAGTGAATCTTACCTTCTGGAAGAGTGGGTTCCGCGGTGCAGCCGAGGACTGAGGAAGCAACACTTTGACGACACCGAGCACAATACGAGCGGCGAGTAAAGAAATGATGTTGCGGTGGGAGCTATGAGAGCGCATAGATTATTTTATATGCGGAAAAGAAAGCATAATATTCTATCATGATGCAATTGCAGGTATAGCTTGAGAAAGTTTCAAGGCAGCAAAAATTAATTAGACAGTAGATAAATTTTAAATGGATCCAAAAGTTACAGTTTTATTACTGTTAACACACTAAGTGAATAGCTTCGCATTGAACAGAGTCTAGAACACACAGCTGCAACAATAACGTTTAGAAGGGTAAAGTTCATATCCTAAATTACAAAGCAGGAGACAGGCAACAACAAATTTGCTGGACAACAGATCTTCGAATAACATTACAAAAATCATGAACTTTTTTGCCTGGGATTCATTCAAAAAGAAAAAAAACTATAATTAGTAGGTTCAAAGACCAAGGATTTTACCGCATCGTGAAGATCAATTATGATCTCTTCAAGTTGAAAAACATTTGGCTCCTTGTTTATGTGAAGCGGTTTGGCTGCAGCTCTTAATCTGCAAATAGAAGACAATCATCCCAGAAAGAACTGCAAATCAGCATCTTCTAAATCAAATGAACTGTCGTAGTAGTTCCGTATAAACGTGTGCAGCTAGATTGTAAGAATCAATATAAGTACATAAAAATAACAAAGATTTTTGAGATATTGCTTATAGGGATAGGCAGCGCATTTTGGATCCAACAGCTAGTTTACCGGGTAGTTTAGGGCAACGCGCCTGCAGTCCTGCGTTCAGCCATCGAGGTCTAAAACAGCCTTCTGAGTCGAATGCACTGGGCACACAAATTGCATCAAATAGAGCCATAGGTCATATGTATATCACAAATAATTCCTTCTTTAAGTTCTAGGACTGGCTCAAATATAAAAATTACTTGACATGGCTCGAATTGTGCTCAACATCGATCCGATCCACAAGCCAACACTCAGATCGGTATTTTGCTCGAGCATATTTCAAATAAATCAGCTCGAAATGAAAGAAAAAAAGTATCAAAAACAATATAATATGCACAGTATTTTAACAATGTCCTTATATAGCTCGTTTTTTAGTAATGCACTCATTCCTAAAACGAAATGGTGTTCGATCCCACTCGACTTTGTCTCTGTCCTAGTAGTTATTTCAAATATCATATTTGTTAGAGAATATTAGAAAAACATGATGTATTGGCCCATTAATAAGGCCCATATAGGAGTTAGTGCTTAGTCCCACATTGTTTGTATAGCTTAGTTTTCTTCTCTTCTCTCCTATATATTTGTACTCATACTTGTATTTTGGTATTCAAGAAGGATATACAAGGTTTTCACCTTTCTCTACATGGTATCAGAGCCAACGATCCGGCCTGATTTTTCTCAAACCGCCAAGTCTCCTGTTAACCGAGCGGTTTGTCTTCTTACCTAACCGTGCGACCTTGCGGCCTCTCCGTTTTCTACCCGCCGCCATCACTTCTCCCATGGATCCACTCCCTCCTCTTCTACGCTTCTTTATAGCCTTCCTTTTCTCTGGCACGTGCCCCCCCCCCCCCCCCCCCCCCCCCCCGTACGGACTGCTCTTCTAACCGTCACGGGTTTCTTTCTATCCGCTGCAACTTCTACCTGCTGCGGCTTCTCGTGTAACATTGCTCCTCCTTTCCCCCTGCCAGTTCCTCGACCGACTGTTCCCGTCATGTCTTCTTTACCACCACTACTTCCAACTCCTCCGGCTAGAGTTGTCACTAAAAACCGAAAACCGAACCGGAACAAAAAACTGAACCGAACCGTTCACGAATTATTTGGGTTCCGGTTTGAATTTTGGAACCGTGAACATCATTGGTTCGGATGTGGTTCTTTCATTATATTATCCGAACCGGAACCGGAACCGCAACATACAAGTCTCAAGCGGTTCCAAGATTTTTAGACCCGATCCGAACCGGACCGAAGCAGAAACGAACCGCAACCCGTTTATTATTATAATTTATTAATAATAATAATTTTATTATATTGTTATTTTTTTATAATCTATCTATACTTACTAATATGAGTGAAACTGACGCGGTTTGATCCAAATCGCAATCGTACTAAAAGAGGTTGGTTTTGGACCGAACAAAATCACATCATACCAAAACTGTGCAGAGTGGTTTGACATTGGTGCGGTTTGAAGTCGGTTTCTACGGTACAGTTTCGATTTTTACACTATTATATAATGTATTTTCAATTGTACTCATACATTTTTCCTGACATAATTAAACTAACTTATACTTATTGGCGATGATTGGAATATCATGGCCTCTCGAAGAAAACGATGCGGCACGGTTTTGTCGATTTTGCACCGCCAAAAACAACACTGCAAATGATGTTGTTTTGCAACCAATGAATCCACTCTATAACCAAACCATTTAGTACAGTTTAAAATCGGCGAGGTTTAAGATCAGTGTGGTATGATGCAATTTTGTGGTTTTGTGATTTCATTTTTTAACTTTTAGTGCTACTTACTATATTATACAAAAAAGTAATCTCACTTGCAGTAAGGCAAAATTTCTACGCCCGGGCCCCAGACTTCGAAGTTCTTGTGAAAAAACTGAACGGATTTACATTTCCCCTCTGGTTTTTTATTTTTGACCTCCCCAATTCATTTCGCCAAATTTAGTTTTGGTTCTACTTGGAACCGATTGGAACCGGACCGAACCGCATAGAACCGGACCGAACCATTAGGGACCGGTTTGGTTTTGGTTTTTGTTGAACCGTAACCGGAACCGTTGACATGACAGTTCTAAAAATTATTCTGGAACCGGAACCAGTCAAACCAAATAAGGTTTTGGTTCTAATTTAAAGAATCGTTACCTTAGCGGTTCGGTTCACGGTTTTAGTAGAACCGGAACCGAACTGAAACCGTGACAGCTCTACCTCCGGCACATGTTCCACATCCACCATCCAAGCCACCCCTTATTCGTGTTTACACTCGCCGTTCCCCGGTCTCTGGAGCTCTACAACAGCCTCCCTGTAACAGTGTTATCCCGCGGACTGACGATCCAACAACATCCTCTACCATGGCGAATTATATCTCTATGCATCGTCTTGCTCCATCTCTACGCAAGTTTGCTCTCTCCTTCTCCTCCATTTCTATTCCTAACTCCGTGTAGGAGGCTCTTTTACATTCAAGATGGCGCGCGGACATGGACGAGGAAATGACTGCTCTTTGGTCCAACCAGACTTTGGATCTGGTTCCTCCTCCTCCCGGTCAGTCATGTGTCAGTTGCAAGTGGGTGTTTACTATCAAACATGCTCAGGATGGGACAATTGATAGGCTCAAGGCCCGGCTTGTAGCGCGTGGGTTTACACAACAGCAGGGGCTTGATTATGAGGAAACTTTCTCTCTCGTTGCCAAGCTGAATTCTGTTCGTGTTTTGATCTCCTTGGTTGTACATCGCCACTGGCCTCTCCATCAGCTTGATATTAAGAATGTTTTTTGAATGACGACCTTCAAGAGACAGTCAACATGCATCAACCACCCGGGTTCGAGACCACGAGGGAGTCTTGTGTATGTCTTCTTCGGAAATCGATTTATGGTCTCAAACAGTCTCCCCGAGCTTGGTTTGAAAAGTTTAATAAGGTTGTTCGCGATGTTGGATTCAAGCGGAGCTAGGCCGACTTCTCTTTTCACTCGGCATCAATCAACTGGGATTGTCATTCTCTTGGTATATATGGATGATATCTTGATCAATGGAGACGACACCACAGGGATACAGAGAATTAAGCAACACCTGAACTATGTTTTTCAGAAAAAAGATCTGGGAGGATTGAGGTACTTTCTTGGGCTTGAGGTTGCAAGACGACCTGATGGCCTTGTTCTGTCACTACGAAAGTATTGTCTTGATCTCCTCCACGATGTTGGCTATTCTGGGTGTAAACCTGTAGAAACTCTAATGGACGCCAACCACAAGTTATGTGCTCATGGGTCTGACTCTGA
Organism: Platanthera guangdongensis; assembly: GCA_039583875.1. Lineage (NCBI taxonomy): Eukaryota > Viridiplantae > Streptophyta > Magnoliopsida > Asparagales > Orchidaceae > Platanthera > Platanthera guangdongensis. Next base: position 50,717,285 of record CM077151.1, on the reverse strand, counting down.
TTCCCTGCTTACGAACCCTGAGTATTATCGACGCCTTGTGGGAAAATTGATTTACCTAACTGTCACAAGACCTGATATTTCATTTGTTGTTGGAGTTGTTAGCAGATTTATGCATGCCCCTCGCACTTCTCATCTTCAGGCAGCGGAATGCATCCTCAGATATTTGAAGACAACTCCTGGACAAGGATTGGTATATAAGCCATCTTCCTCCCTATCTCTTGTTGCATACTCAGATGCGGACTAAGCGGGTTCCCTAGATGATCGGCGCTCTACTACAGGCTTCTGTACCTACTTTGGGGGAAATCTTATTACTTGGCGTAGCAAAAAGCAGTCTGTTGTTGCTAGATCATCCGCTGAAGCTGAGTATCGTGCAACGACGGCGGTTGTATCTGAACTCACCTGGCTTGAGGGTTTACTTGGTGATTTGGGGTCACTTTACCCTCACCTGCAACCTTGTTTTGCGATAGCCGAGGCTGCAATTCACATCGCGAAGAATCCTGTGTTTCATGAGCGGACCAAGCATATCGAGGTTGACTGTCATTTCGTTCGTGAAAAGGTTCAATTAAAGAAGTTAGAGCTGGAGCATGTTTCTGCGTCTGGGCAGGTTGCCGACATTCTCACTAAGGCATTACCACGACGGAAATGTACCATTAGTTCTTATCCAAGCTTGGTCAAAACCAGGCATACGATCACGGCTTGCAGGGGAGAGTTAAAGAATATTAGAGTTCAAAACATGATGTATTGGCTCATTAATAAGGCTGATATATGAGTTAGTGCTCAGATCTCACATCTTGTTTGTTAGCTTAGTCTTATATATTTGTAATCATACGTATTCAAGAAGGATATACAAGACAGTTTTCACCATGGGCGGCCATGGCGGAGCTTAATTCGTGGAGATGAAACCGTCGGGAGGTGGGCTCGTGCAGGCAGTTGGTCGAGCACTCGGAGAGGTTGCGCGTTGTCCTGCGCGGCTTCAACTTGGCTGGATCGTGGGGAGGACGTGCGCGGAGCCTCGCCTGGAGGTGCGGCTGCCGAGCCCTAGCGGGGCGTGAAATCCGCCATTCCCGCGGCTCTGCTTCGAGAGGCGGAAGGTGTGGGCGGCTGACCGGGAGAGGAGCGGGCTGTTGAACCGGATTTTAACCTACGTGTACATATTATATATATATATATATACTTATATAACTGTATATATATATATATATAATTAATAACTTTAAAACTTTTTTTTATATATATCGATATATATATATATTTATAACTTTTGTTTTTATATATATATATATATATATATATTTATTTATATATATTTTACAAATACATAAAATAACACAACATGATGTGCTCGACTTGAGGCCGACAAAGGTCCGCTCGGGTGCGACGTCGGGCGCTTTTGCGACGATCCGATCGGGGTCGGTCTCCACCACATGATGTATTGGCTCATTAATAAGGCTGATATATGAGTTAGTGCTCAGTCCCACATTGTTTGTATAGCTTAGTTTTCCTCTCTTCTCTCTTATATATTTGTACTCATACTTGTATTTTGGTATTCAAGAAGGATATACAAGGTTTTCACCTTTCTCTACAATATTCAAGTGCCAATTAATTTCAAACTCACTAGAGATGATTTCATGCCATTTATTTTTATTTCGCTAGAGAAGGGGTGAAGATTTATCCGAGAAGAAAGTGGCTAGAGAACTCGGTTTGTTGCAATATGAATCAAAGACTAATATATACACAATGCAGTTTTAAGTGAAACTTCTTTTATAACGTTTCCAGTTTCTCACTCTCAAAACAATTACCACGCTGTACTAAACCAGTAAAGAAGAAAACGTTTGGCAATAGTTTGCGGCTACAAAAATGTTGCTCAAATGTGACTTGGTCATCTTAATCCCTACAACCCTATCTATCTCCTCTCCATGTTAACAAATTCCTATTATATAGTGAACCTCCATAAAAAACTAGGATCAGTCTTTCTGCTGTACCAAAATGAATTGTATAATTTCATGACCAAAGCTACATGGTATAATAACAAAAAAACTTAAACTTGAGGATTCTTTCATTAAATTTATAAACATTAATTTTAAATAATGTGTTATGGGTCTTTGGATGTTGCTGGAGGGGAGGCCGGAAGTGGAGATGACAGTGATGGAGATACTGTGGAGCCTTACCCACAGCTTCCTAAGCGGGGCGTGCTTGAGAGAGAGAGAGAGAGAGAGAGAGAGAGAGAGAGAGAGAGCTTACAAGATCTCTTTTAGGGTTTGAGAAAATAGACTCTTCATTCATACCAATACAAGACCCGTTGGGTTCTTTAAATAGGACTTACAATCGACACCAAAAGGAAAGAGCGTCAAAATAAATAACAACGGACTTGGACATGTGACTAAAAAGGACACCTCGTAAAGATAAGACATAAATAACAATGTCATACAAGAACACGACTCTAAAACAGAATAAATGCATATTAAGAAATAAATAATAATAACTATTGTCATAACAAGACCCATAACATCTCTCCCGGTCTTCAAATTGAGTTTGTACTCAAGCTCAAACTTTGCGTGGATGGTCGAGTCTTCTGACATCTGGATCTTCCGCCAGAACAATGCGCGATAGCGCGTAGCGGTGGCAAGGATGTCAGCGAGTAGCGACAGCGCCATCGAAAAATGGGTGATGAAAGGAATGTCTTTGGCGAGGCTGGTAGAGCAGTGTTCCGCAACAACGTCAAAAAATGACTGAAAGAGCGACAATTGTCAAAGGAACGAATCTGGAGGCGAGGTGGCCAGAAGTACCGATGGAGTAGGGGCCGACGGAGGAAGCGATGACTGTGCCTTGGCGGCCCGGAGTTGTTTGTTATAAAATTCCTTAAATGATATTAGAATCTCAATAATGTGTGCGCCAAGAGCCTGGAAACAAATTATGTCTTCCATATTAAAATAAAAAAAGAGCTTGAGTAATTAATTAAATAATTGATTAATTACGTAAAATGAGGCTTAATCGTGAAGTGATTAATTAGGTAGGAAAAGAGGGGCGGATGGAGGGAAATTAAAAAAAAGGACGGCTTGAAAAAAGGGCGAGCGGACTCAAGATGGAAGGATGCAGCAGGCCAAAATAGGAAAAATGATTTCCTATGCAACCCCACGGTAAGGGCCGATCCAACCAGAATACGTATGTCGGATAGGGGAAAATGGAGAGAGGGGGCGTTGCCTCTTGCGGCCGCTGGGGTTGTTTTGTGGAGGATGCAGCGTCGGGGAAGCAGCGAAGGAATAGGATCGAGAGAGGCATCGGCTGGGGCGTGTGTCGACAGGGCTGGGCATCGGTGTTGGATTGGACTCGCTGGAAGGGCGAGGGTTCCATGTGCGTGGAGTGGACAGGGTTGGGCGTCGGATGGACGAGGCGGGAAGTTCGTCGAAGGTCGAGCAGCAGGGAGCGACAATGGTCTTTTTGCGACGATGGGGAAACAAGAAGAGAGGCGCTGATTCGATTTCTATTTTTGTTGTTGTTGTAGGTGCGGTTCAATTGAAGGAGACAACGGATGGACTTCAGCAGAGGAACGATGTCAGCGGAAGAGGACTAATGCTTCGATGAAATTTAATGCCGCTGAAGGAGATGCGTGAAGGAGCGTGGGTCGGCTAAGAAGGATGGATGGCTCCGATCGTGTTGACGTACATCGATGCTGAAGACGGGAGAGGACCGAGGATTCTGATACCAAGCTGTTATGGGTCTTTAGATGTCAGAGGAGAGGCCAGAGGCGGAGATGACGGTGGCGGAGATACTACGGTGCCTTGACCGCAGCTGTCTAAGCGGGGCGTGCTCGAGAAAGAGAGAGCTTCCAAGATCTCTTTTAGGGTTTAGACTTTATTCATTCATTCCAATACAAGACCCGTTGGGTCCTTTAAATAGTACTTACAATCGACACCAAAAGGAAAGAGCGTCAAAGGAAATAACGAAAGACTAGGACATGTGACTAAAAAGGACACCTCATAAAGATACGACATAAATAATGACGTCATATAAGTACATGACTCTAAAATAGAATAAATGCATATTAAGAAATAAATAATAATAACTACTGTCATAATAAGACCCTTAACATAATGTTGTCCTCAAAAGCAATTGTAGAGAGGAAGCGAGAAGATCAACTAAGATGGTTTGAACACGTACAAAGGAGACCATTAAAGGCACATGTGTTATGAAAGGCACGCCTGAGGCGCCGAGCGCACCAGGCGCACTAGGCCTCGCCTCTGCAAGGCATAGGCGGACGAGGTGCCAAGGCGCGCCTCGAATTGCGCCTCGGGTGCGCCTAGGCGCGCATCGGGCGCGCCTTGCTTCATCAACATAATTGTTTAGCCCAGTAATTTTTGAAATCTTATTTTTTTAAAGCTAGTTATTTTTGTGGGTGTGATATATGCAATTCTAGTGTGTTGATATGGTGGTAGAATTATTTTTCGTGGTTTTTATGTTTAATAAGCAAAATTTTTATCTTTATTCCATTTTTGTGTTTCACGTGATCCGGGCGTGCGCCTGGGCCTAAGCTCCAGGGACCCCTTTGCGCCTTGGTGCGCCTTGCGTCTTTAATAACATAAGGCACATGTTAGGTGTTATGAGAGTTTAGTCAGTAGTCATTAGTGAGATTAAGACAAAAGATAGGGTGCAATGACGACAAAGGATCCATGTAGCCGACCCCACTATGGTGGGATAAAAGGCTTGAGTGTTGTTGCTGTCCTAAAAATCAAATAATTATTAAAGAACCTATTCATGAATGCGCAATCAGAAGTAGCAGGCACAAAGGCACGCAGTAAGTGGGCAAACTCTCTAGGAAGAATAGAAATGTTTTTAATGAAGAAAATTGAATAATCTTTGACACAACTTCTACCTTGGAAGATCGTCGTGAAATTCAAGAAGATGAGATGATCGTGAAATAATCTTGCACAAATAATGCATAATTGCCACTTTGTTATAGTTGTACAGCCGTGCAGGGGTCTATAAGAGTATAAGCTTTAAGAGGCTGTCCAAATGAAAACAAAACTAAGAGCCTCTAACACTACCCAGTTCAGCATGTTTCCAATGTATAAGATTTTGGACACAAATTTTTTGAGCTTGACAGAACTCCTTCAAAATTCAAATCCTAACAAATTGAATCATAAAAATTATTGGCAACTTAGATACTAAATGAGTAGCCTTCATTGCCTCAAGGAAAAATCGTTCATATTTCCTAAGTTTTTTTCCTTGCTGCCAGCATGCTATTCCTTAAGGTTGGACAAAATTGATGGGGTTTTCCACTAGAATCCGGGGCAAAATCATCCAATGCTCAGCGTCAGCGTCCCGGTGGTCACCAAACGATCTGCTTCAAGTTATGATACATCTTGTTGTTGCCCGGATGTCCAGATGAGCGGGACTTGTTGTTGCTCTCAAAAGTTGGGGGAAGGGTAACGGGATTCTGGTTGAACAGTCATTTAACTGCCTTTGATCAGCTACAATCTCTACCAAATGTGTGATGCGTCTTTCACACCTTGCATGTTGGTGCAGAGTTTTAACGTTTTCATCACGGACATCAAATTTCAACATAAGGTGGCGTGTGCTGTTATCCACACGACCCATATCCATTTATTTTATGTATATTTCAATTTATGTTTGTGCCGACGCATGCTGTGTCTTTTATTTATCATATCATCAGTTGTAGCACATGTTATTTTATATAAATCAGCTGTAGCATATGTCATCATGTAAGTTTATATAAAGATCTCTTGGGTCATGAACGAAGGCAAGCTATGAATAAGTGTTATGGAATCTTTTCCTCTCTTTAGTTCTCTTTTTGTCTCATCCTTCTAGGGTTATGGTTGAGTAACTCTCTCTCTTCATCTTCTTATCTCCGACACTCTCCAACACTCGAGTCGGAAATCCGACACGCTGGCCAATGAATCTCTGCATCTCCAGCCATCTATGAAGCACCGACACTTCAAAATGTTCAACGTATCGGTGTCGGAGAGTCCGACACTCGTCTGACTCTCCGACACTCTCCGACACTCGAGTAAGAAATCCGACACTCGAGTCGGAAATCCGACATGCTGGCTCACGCGGGACTCGTGTGTCCCGCTCAATCGGACACGCGTGTCCCGCTCAATCGGAAACGCGTCCCGCTCAATCGGACACGCGTGTCCCGCTCAATCGGACACGCGTATCCCGCTCAATCGGACACGCATGTCCCTAAGTTAGCTACTCATGGTGAGGAGGCCGACAATTTGTCTTGGAAGTGTCTTTACCCCTTTCTAGCATTTCAAGTAGTGAAAGTGGATCTACTAGTGACGTTGATATTTTCTCTAGAAAAAGAAAGATTGAAAGTGTGGAAAAAAATTTGCATGTGAATCCATTATTTTTACTGATGATATATAATGGTAATGTGTTAATGTTCTATCATTTTTTGATCGTTTGTTAAGTTTTGCATTTCAATATTTGATTAGTGATATTTAAACATGACTTAATTTATTTAAATATTTATAAATTGTTAATTTTTTTATTTTTTGTTAAATGTTTTAGGATATTCATAATTATAAAAAATGAGTATTGAATATACGTGTCCCAGCGTGTCGGAATATGATATTTTTTGAGAATTGACGAATCGTGTGTCGTGTCGTGTCGTATCGCATGTCCCGTGTCGGTGTCGGTGCAACAAAGTCGGCCATCCATCCAACGAACCACCACCACACTAAGGAAGCACGTAACAAACTTGGCATCAAACCACCTATCTTTCTCCTCGAGTCCCTTCAGTTCATCAACAAGAAGCGTATCCAAGTTACATTTTACGAAGACGACCCTGTCGTTTTCTGCCATAAATGCTACCAGTCGCGTCCTCTCCACAGGAATGAAGAAGGCTTGTCGACGAGCGACACCTAGTTGGTACCAAAGTTTTGGTCGAGCTGACCTTGCACCTATCGAGCATCAACAACTTTGAAATTGATCTCCCGTGACAGTGCAACCATACGACTGTTACCTTACCCATAAACTGGGCAAGGATGCCTCAAGAAGATTCTAGAGAAATTTGGAGTCTCAAAGATCCTTGTATATAAGATCATAGAGAATTTTAGGATGATTTCATGGAGACATTGTAGAGTTGCTTAGAGTATTCATGAATATTGTAAATAAAAGAGATGCATAGAATAATTTAAAATAAGAGGCATTCTAGATCCTTCCATACTATGAAATGAAGATTCATTGAGGCCTATAAAATGGGAAGACCCCATCATTTGTAACTATCCAAGTTTTGGACGAGTAATAAAGTTTTATTCACTTATGAGCTTTCTCTTGAGTTGTTTCTCCACTCTTCTCTTCATCACCAATAAGTTCTTGTAGGAGGCAGACTTAGCTAGGCTATATGAAGTGCCAAAGAGGAGTTAAAGCAGCACATGTGCTTGCAAGCAGACAAGCTTGCGACAGTTGGTACGAGAGCCAAGTTTGCTCAAGTTCGTAGTTGGTGCTACAAGAAGACTTAGATGATTGATGAAATGGGCAACTCAAGTATGGAGGGGCGCGGCAAGGAGGTAATAGCTGAGAAGAAAAAGAGAGGGCAAAGCAAAACTCGTGAGGAAGGCAACTTGGATATTGTCTTGATGGATTGAGATAACAAATGATTATGGTGAAGCAAAGCCACCTATACGTTCACTGAGAACTAGAGACCGTCAAGCAAGTGATACCATCTTGCGGAGAGCTGGAACTCCGGGCTTGGGGAGCACAAGTACAAGTTAATCTTGATGTCAATGTGGCGCTAAAACAAAAGTATGATCATTGGGAGGAGGAAAAGTTGGCCCTATGCAAGAAAGTCAATGCTAACGGAGGAAATGGTGGAGTGTGTGCCAAATCCAAGTATTGATGTGCCTAAGACAAAACATTTCAAAAGAGGGATGCAAAGGAAGTTGAACACTCCATTTACCAAATGGAGATATACTTCAAAGGATGCAACATCATTGATGAAGCGCTCAAGGTAAAAAGCGCTAGCTACTATCTTTCTGATATTGCATCTCTTGGTGGCAATAAAAACTCAGACATCAAAAAGAGAGCATACAATCTAGACACATGAAGGAGTTCAAGACTAAACTTAAGCAGCACTTCTACCGAAGAACAACGCAAATGAATTTAGAAAGAAGTTGAAGGAATTCAAGCAAAAAGGCTTAGTCATAGAATATGTGAAGGAGTTCCAAACTTTGATGTTAATGGTGCGAGGAATGTCCAAGGAAGACCACTCTTCAACTTTGAGGATGGTCTTCAAAATTGGGTGAAACAAGTACATCAACGTGATGTAAAGATGTTAGATGAAATCATTGTTGCAGCTGAGGCTATAACTGAATTCCAGAGGAAATCAGATATGCACCTACAAAGAAGGGCAAAAAAATGACCACGTCAAAGGTGGGAGAGAGGCAAGGGTTGCAAAAATCTTCTAGAAGAGATCGAACTTGTATTCGTAATGGGAAAGGTATTGATGGTCGAAGCAAAAACTTTACGCCAAAAATGGATGCTTTATCTGCAAGGGTCCAAACATGATGAAGAAATGCCCAAAGTATGGTTTGCGTTTTGCATTAGAAGAGAAGGATGCAACAAGATGTGAGAGCGACAAAGGTACGAATCAAATCTACTCACAGAAACTTCTAAAAGCTTTGAATGTGAAGCAGATAGAGAAAGTAATCAGTCAGGGGCTGACGTACATTGAAGCCATAATCAACAAGCCCACAAGAGCGTTGGTGGATACGCGGGTAACTCACAACTTTGTGACAGAGTAAGAAGCTGGAAGACTTGGCCTTTAACTCACAACTTTGGTGGATATAAGGTTAACTCAAAACTACAAAAAAATGCAGGACAAAATATATCATTTCATTGAACACTTGCATGATACATAGATAAAGTCTTACATATAGTACACAAGTTAGGGTTTACAAAAGAAGATGCATCAGCTGCAACAACACTAACAAACATTTAGTGTCCTAGCTAACCAACAACTATAATATATGCATCACATACAAATGAGCCTAATCTACATAAAATAAAACTGAAAACTCTCATGAGGTCAGCTCGGGTCCCTGCAGCTATCCCGATGAGTGTTGAGAACTCTGTGCACTGCTATAGTCACCTCCACACAAAGAAAATATTTTTTCTATCTGAAACTTTTTTCAGTCTGGTGTTTATTGTTGACGTCAGGGGCCGTTTCGCCCTTCGCATATATTAATTTAGTTAACAAAAGAATTAGTCAAAGACAAGGCAAATTCTTACCTTCCTCACTTTACCTACCAAAGATTTGGCAACAGTTTATAAGTATAATTACAGCACATCATCATTCTCGTTATTCTTAAAAGATAGTTTTCGGGTAAAGTGTTGTGCATTCACATAAATCATTTTTCCTATCATTCATATCATCTTATCATTCATTGTATCTTTGGCTTTCTTCACTGGGGCAATGCTAAAGATAAATTGAATTCATTTATTACGTGTCTTTTGTTTAACACGCTCACATTCTTTCAGATTCAGGGCTATCATCTAGCTTGTAGTCCAGTCAGGACATCTGAATCCAATAACATTCATAATGGAAGAACATTCATACCTCACCTTCTCTGGTTTGGCTAACCCTAAACAAAGTATGTGCATTGATGCATTATTTTTATCGTTTCCCTTTTTATCATTCATTTGAATGCTTACGATATTAAGTCAATTAATATTTCTTTTCAAATAAAACACATGTAAGCATTTAATATAGAAATCAAACACAAGTAAATAAGTAAGAGCTCACCCCAATTTCACCCTTCCCTTTGTCCTTCTTTGGGTCGTTATCCCTTCCTCCGCGCGATGTCATTTCCTACATAAATTATTGCATATCATAAGTTAAAGACCCGGAGATCATATGTTTTGCAAGTTAGATCATTTCTCCAATTTTCTTTACTCTCGCGCCTCTATCGTGCGAGCTATATCTGCGCGGGATTAAAGACCCTAATGTCTTTAGGATGGTGGGTGTACAACTCCTACATAATAATGCGCACATGTCCAAACATAAATGCAACATAGCTAAATGCATGCATACAAGTCAACTAGAATTACCTTTTGTGTTACAAGTGCTGCCACCACATGTTAACTAAGGACCACACAAAAATCACAAGTTCATCTTTTTCAAGAGTCACGAAATATCCTAATTTCAGTTTACTGCCCACATATAATTGATGCATCTTACTGCCTACATGCTCCTGGTGCCCATATGTATGTCTGCATATAACTTAATAATCCAAACCAGCTCTATACAACCTTCAAGTCGTACGCCCTTCCAAAACAACGTTACTTTTTTGCATGAAAAAATTAAACGGATGCATAGTAGTCCTTATTCATCATCCACAAGAAAAAAAATAAGGTAAAATCATGATTCTAATCTTAGCGTTCACTGTCTTTGGGAAAAATTAAGAAAGGAAAGAAGCTTGCATGAGGAATCACTTCAGAAACCTCTAATCATCATCTAGAGTGAAAGGAAGTTAAAAAAAAACAGAAAATAGCAAACCCAGGGGTTTTAGCCCTACAAAATCCAAGCCACAAATCCACATATAGATGAGTTGAGGGGGAGGGATTACTTTACGATTGAGGAGGAAATCCTTCGAAAAGGGGTGGTTTTTGCGTGTTCACAGACGTCTGAGTCGTGCGGCAGCAAGAAGAGGCGAAGCGACTCGTAGTGTGAAAAAGAAGATGAGGCACTGACTTTTGATTGTCCTATTAGAAGCGGCTCCTTATCATAACCCAGCCGGATGTGCGAGGCCGTGATCCGTGGCATTCATGCAGCCCGCATGAATCACCTGCTACAGCCAGTCCCTTAATGATAATCAGTCGACCCCTTTAGTATATACCCAGTTGGCATCATTTTGTACAACCCTTGGACAATTTTTTGATACTTTTTTTATAAATAAATTTTGTTACGACTATAAACTAATGTAATCACGTATATAAATTCAGTTTGTTACGAATTTAAACAAATGCAGTAAATTACTTAAATATTAACATTATTTATAAAACAACGAAATTATAAACGATTCTGATACATCGAAACTTTGACGCGCATTATAGATTTATGATTTATCATTCATATGTCCAATATTCAAATTTAAAATACATCAATTAATTTACTCTAACTTTTTTATGTTTGTAGACATCACAAGTGGCGTGGAGCTACACTTGGGAACATGGAGACGACAAGCGAACTTTTTGGTCGCAATAATGGATGATCATAAAGTTGAGTTGGGCGTGGACTTCAAGGCGTGGACTTCAAGGCGTGGACTTCTTCAAGGCGTGCAATAGTCATGCCAAAGTGCCGCTCGGTGTGCATCATGGAGAAGAGAACAACTTGTATGGTTTCCACGATTAAGGGACTACCAAGAAGCCCCAAAACAAAGCAATTATCAGCTATGCAAATTGCCGAAGGAGTTGAGAAAGGTGAGCCTACCATCTCAGCTACCTTAAAGGAAGATGCGGCGGATGAAAAGGTGGAGGAGGTGCCTCCACTTCTCGCCGAAGTACTTGAGGAGATCAGGACATCATGTCAGCAAAGATATAGTTGCCGCCCATATGGAGGTGGATCATAGGATCAAGTTAGAGCTTGGAGCAAAACCACTGGCAAAGGCACCATACTGGATGGTCCCACCTAAACTTGAGGAGTTGAGAAAACAGTTACAAGAGTTGCTTGAGGTCGGGATGATCAGATTTGACACCATTTGGCACACCAGTACTCTTTCAAAACAAGAAGAATGGAACACTGCAATTATGCATAGACTATCAGTACTCATTCAAAAGAAAAAGAATGGAACAATGCAATTACGCATAGGCTACCAATCACTGAACAAGATGACGCTAAAGAATAAGTGTCATGTCATGTTGATCGCAAATGTTTTCAACTGACTTGGAGGTGAGAGAGTGTACACAAAGATGGACTTGCAAAAGGACTACCACAAAGTATGAATTGCTGAAGGAGACGGGCCAAAGCCCACTTGTGTGATGAGGTAGGGATCATTTGAGAGGTTGGTAATATCATTTGGCATAACCAATGCACCAACAACCTTCTACACATTGATGAATCAAATCATCCACTTTTACTTGGATAAATTAGTAATAGTATACTTATACGACATTGTCGTCTTAGTAACACAATGGAGGAGTATGCTAGACACCTTATCTTGGTATTCCAAGTATTACGGGAGAATGAACTCTGTGTCAAGAGTTCAAAGTGCTCTTTTGGCCAAGAAGAGGCACATTTCCTTGGCCATGTCACCAGACATGACCACTACAGATGGACATGGATAAAGTACGTGTGATCATCAAATAAGAGCCATCAACACATGTGACGGAGCTACGAGTATTCCTTGGCTTGATGAACTACTATAGGAGGTTCATCAAGGGATACTCAAGAAGAGCACTGCCACTTACGAACCTTCTCAAGAAGGACAAAGCTTGAACCTAGACGGAGGGGTGACAACAAGCTTTTGATGCAAGGACACCCCATAGCTTTCTTGAGCTGCAAGTTCGACGAGATGGAGTAGCGATATAGAGTACAAGAGAAGGAGACAACTGCCATCATCCATTGCTTACAAGTATGGAGGCACTACTTAGGGTGCAATTCATGATCAAAACCGACAACGTAGTAACAACTTACTTCCAAACCCAGAAGAAATTGTCGACAAAAAAGATGGCAAGATTTTTTGGCAGAAATTGACTTTGTTTTGGAGCACAACACAAGAAAATTAACGTAGTGGCAAATGTACTCAGCCATAGAGCGGAGCTAGCAACAATCTCCATAGTGAAGAGCGACCTGATAAAGTAAGTAGCGAACGGGCTTGATGAGGACCCCCTCACCAAGCAACTAATGCAACTAGACAAAGAAGGTCGGGCTTGGGTAGAGAACGAACTACTCTACACCAAAGGAAGAAGGATATACATCCCAAACTGGGGAAATCTATGAAGGGACCTGATCAAAGGGTGTCATGCACTCATGATACGAAATGGGTTGGACATCAAGGGAAAAAGCACACTTTAGCACTGAAGACTCCTACTATTGGCCAAAGACAAGAGATAACATTGAGTTGTACATGAAAACATGTTTTGTTTGCCAACAAGAAAAGGTGGAGAACCAGTAACCGGCGGGCCTCTTCGAGCCATTATCAATGTAATAGCATCCATGGGAAACCATAACCCTTGACTTACATCAATGCTTTGCCCAAGACTAAAGGTTGCAGTTCTATCTTGGTGGTGGTAGACCGCTTCTCCAAATATAAAACTTTCATACCAAACTTGAAGGACACAACGGCCGAAGAGACAACTCAATTCTTATTCAATCATGCAGAGAAGTATTGGGGATTGTCCACAAGCATTGTGAGTGATCAGGACCCCCACTTTACAGGGAAGCTATGGACGAAGTTATTCAAGTTGTTGGGTTTGAAATTGAACTTCTCCACTAGCTTCCATCGTCAAAAAGATGGGCAAACAGAGAGGGTGAATGCACTACTTAAGTGCTACTTGCGACACTTTGTGAGTGCAAAGCAACAACACTGGGCGAAATTTATGGATGTGGCACAGATTTCCTACAATTTGCAGTAAAATGAGGCTACATGACAGAGCACGATAAGCTTGTTATCGGGAGACAACCGCTCACACCGCACACCTTAGCAATCACAATAGATGATGGAAGGAAGCCCAAGAGCTTGGAGGAATGCTACGTCATGAGAGGGGCACACTAACTTAGCTAGATCATGCTTGGAGAAAGGCTACACGAAAAGGTGAGCTGACGTAAAGAGATGACCAGTGGAATACTCGGTAGGAGAGAGTGATGGTGAATCTCCTACCTCAACCGTTCAAGGCCTTGCGCATCGTGCACACGGGCTTAGTACGGAGATATGAAGACTCGTTTCCAATTGTGGCAAATGATGGTAAGTTAGTGGATCAACTGGAGCAATTCAATCTCCACTTGGGATCAGCTGGAACTGAAGTTTTTTTCTAAATTCATCTCCCCGGGGAAGCTGTTGTAGCAGTATCATGACATTATGAAGTTTCAACAGAGAACTAATGAATCACTTGTTGAGGCATGGGAGAGATATTTGGAGTTCCAGAGCTTGTGTCCACAACACGGAATTCTTGATTCTATTTTAATTCAAGTATTCTATTTTGGTGTTTTTTTGCCTCCTTCCATCCATTGTTTGATGGAGTTGCAGGTGGAGCTATTCTGAGGAAACCTTTGCACGAGGCAAAGGAGATTTTGGGTAGCATTGCACTCACAAGCCGTCAGTGGACAAAGTTGTGTCGGACTTATGAATCTCCACTTGTTTGTGCACCCGTTTTGTCTTAACCAGTGCAGGAGAACTTCAACCACATTTGGGAGGTTTGTCACCTTTGCTGAATGGATCAATAAAACACTTATGGCACATCATGAGTCACTTCAAAAGCTACAGAGTTTGTTTGAAGGAATAATCAACGACGCCATTCAAATTGTTGGACGAGGAGAGAAAATATTAAATGCACTACAACTTAGAAGTGGAAGGAAAATCACTAGTTCCAATCAAAATCTACTTGCCCATGGAGATGGCGAGCATCCTACGTCAACTGCCAAACCATCCCACATCTATCCCACATCTACAGGAGATTCAGTTTGTGACCATGCCAATCTCGCCTCAACCGACATCTGGTCTACCCTTTCCTCATAGATTGAAGAATGCAAAGGAGGGGCAATACCTTAATTTTTTGGAAATGATGATGGGTGTACAAGTCAATACCCCGTTAGTTAATGACTTAATGCTCTAACTCAAATGATTGGCACACATTTTTTGAAGGATATTTTATCTAACAAATTGAAATTAGAGGAGCTAGAGACTGTTATCTAACTGAAGAATGCTCAACCATTATCTTAAACCAACTACCATGGAAATCGAAAAGCCTGGGTAGATTCACTATTCCATATACCATTGGCCAGCTCAAATTCAGTAGCGCACTTTTTAATTTGGGTGGCTTGATCAACCTAATGTCACTATTTATCTTCAAGAAACTTGGGGCAGGAATTATGCGCCCTACGAGCATCACCCTTCAACTAGCTGACCGCCTTATTAAAAGACCGCAAGGAATTGTCAAAGACTTGCTTGTCCAAGTGGAATAATTTATTTTCCTAGTTGACTTTGTTGTGTTAGACATGGAGGTCGATAAGTACCACTTATCCTTCGATGACCATTCCTTGCCATTACTCGTGCCATTGTTATGTTGAGCGGTTGAGCAAGGGAAACTAACACTAAGGATTGGTGGTGAAGTGGCAACTTTCAATATGCATGATGGACTAAAGTTACCGAGCTGTTGCAGCCCCAATGTTTATGGAATCAATGAAATCAGATCATGTGAGCTTTTTGATTCGGAGTGCGGAAAATTTTTCTTGGGGTCATCCATTGATTATAGACATGATGACAGTTGCAATAACGAGAGCTGCTAGTAACACATTTGCTGAATATGATCACCCAACTGGCAAAGTCATGTTTATGGAATTTCTACAACTTGAGCGGACTCCGACATCTTCTTCCTCTACCTCGGTGGCCCAACCACACCTTGCACTAAAGCCTTTGCTTCCACATCTAAAATATGTGTGTTTAGGGGACAATGAGACACAGACGACAATCATTTCATCCACTTTGTTTGCATCTGATGAACACAAATTGGTTGAATTCCGACAAAAACATAAGGGCGCAGGTGGACCATTACTGATATAAAGGGAATTAGTCCTACAGTTTGCATGCATACAATCCTGATGGAAGATAATTACAAATCTCTTACACAGCCTCAACGCCGTCTAAATCCAAGAATATATGAAGTTGTTAAGGACAAAGTGATTAAATTGCTCGATGCTGGTATCATCTATCCCATTAGTGACAACAAGTGGGAGATCCCAGTCCAGGTAGTCCCTAAGAAGGGAGGCATAACTGTAGTCTTCAATGAGCAGAATGGTCTCTTGCCTACCCGCATTGACACTGGATGGAGAGTTTGTATTGATTAGCGAAAATGAATAATGCTAGAAGAAAGGATCACTTTGCTCTCTCATTCATTGATCAAATACTGGAAAGGTTGGTAGGGCAGGAGTACTACTGTTTTCTTGATGGCTATTCAGGTTATAACAAAATCATGATCAATCCAGAAAATCAAGAGAAAACCACTTTCACTTTCCCTTTCGACTTTTTTTACTTTCAACAGACGCCCTTTGCTGTGTGCAATGCTACCACCACATTCCAACGATGTATGGCTGCAGTTTTTCACGATATGGTAGAGGACTTCCTTGAAGTATTCATGGACCACTTCTCGCTATTGAGATTCAGTTTTGACGCATGCCTACTAAATTTGTCGTGAGTATTACAATGGTGTGAAGACACCAATCTAATTCTAAAATGGGAGAAGTGCAACTTTATGGTGAAGGAAGCATCATGCTTGGACATAAAATTTCACAAGATGGCATTCAGGTTGATCAAGCAAAGGTTGATACGAAGTCTTCTTGGACATGCAGGATTCTATCGGCGCTTTATCAAGAATTTTTCGGATATTTCAAAGCCACTCTTTAATCTCCTTGTAAACGATGTACCTTGATTTTGATCAAAACTGTATGCAAGCATTCATTGAATTGAAAGAAAGACTAATTACAACACCAATTCTAACATCACCAGATTGGTATCTCTCATTGAGTTGATGTGTGATGTGAGTGATCATGTTGTAGGTGTTGTTTTAGGTCAACGCAAAAATAAAAGCTTTCATACCATTTACTACACCATCCACACTCTCAATGAAGCCCAACAAATTTATACGATCACTGAGAAAGAACTACTTGTTGTATTTTTCAAGGTTTTAAAAAACCAAGACATTGAATCGATGGAGAGAAAGGTTCAAGGTTCAATTGGGGTTGAAGCGTGATGACTACTGATGTAACTAGATATTTAATTATAAATATATATTAAACATAGTTTCATAAATATAAAATTTTAAAATTGAATTAAAATTTAAATTATATATGTAATCTGGTATATTTTTATATTTTATAAAGATAAATATGGTATATCCTATATATATATATATATATGCCTGTTTATAAGTTAATTAAATTAATTACATTAAATAATATTATTATATTAATTAATATGAATAACATTATAATATATAAATTATAGTTCAGCAGCTTTCAACTAAGCTAAGTTCACACAGTGGATGACATGTTTGGGATCCATCTTAGAGGTAATTGAAATAAATATTATATTAATTAATATGAATAACACTACATTATATAAATAATATTTCAGAGCAATGTTCAACTAAGCTAAGTTGGTGCAGTGGATGGTGTGTTTGGGACCCATCTTAGAGGTGCGGGTTCAAACATCATTTGCATTCAGTTAAAAAAAAACATTTTAGTTAGACCCGCTACAGATGCTTATTCGAACCGTTGGATCGCATCCAACGGGGATAATTTGACCCATCTGGTTCCCCGGATCCCCAGCGGTCCGAAGATATAGTGGGTCATATACCTGGACCGGACTGGTTGGGGGTCCGGTCGGCGGTTTGACTAGTCGGACCGTCCGGCCCAGTTTTCAAAAGCTTGTTTTTTACGCCTTTGACATATTTCATTCTTATCTTATACTTTAGAAGGCTATCGTATACACTGATCACACCACCTTAAAATATCTTCTAACAAAAAAGGACGCAAAGCCACGCCACCTTCGTTGGATGTTTTTACTGCAAGAGTTTGGCATTGAAATTAGGGATAAAAAAGATGTTGAGAATGTCGTGGTTAATCATCTTTCTCAACTTGAGGGTGCCAAGGAGTTGTGCATGGACTCTGACGACATTGTTGACCACCTCCCCGATGAGAAACTCTTGGCTATTTCCTCTCCTCCTTTACCATGGTTTGTTGACTTCACAAATTTTATTGCATGTGGTGTACTGCCGCAGATAAAGAAATTGCTGGTTGATGTGAAGCAACATTTCTGGGAGGACTCACTGCTCTTCCACATCTACGCTAACATCATTTGCCGATGTGCCCCAAATGAGGTCCTACGCATACTTTTTCATTGTCGTGATGGAGAAGTTGGGGGCCACATGAGTCCATCCCGGACCACCCATAAAGTACTCCAATTTGGGTTTTTTGGCCTAATCTTTTTAAGGACGCCTACACATCAAAATGTGACCGCTGCCAATGGATTGGGAACATCTCCAAAAGAGACGAAATACCCTGCACAATATGTTGGTGTGCGAATTATTTGATGTTTGAGGCATTGATTTTATGGGGTCGTTTTTAGTTTCACTAGGACAAACACTTTATACGGAAACGATGCCCAAAACTTGACCGTTTCTAGTGGCAAATGCTCGACAAACTAAGATACCAAATTTCATACCGCCTTGATCTACCTAGCTTTCTAGTGAACATGCTCAAATATGAGAATAATGCGGATCTTCAAAGAGGAGATTCCGAAATGGCACCTCTGATAATGACCAAATCTTTTGACAAAACATGGAAAAGGTGCCTACAAAAAGAATTGTACGGAGAAGAGGTGTGCAACTAGCACACAATACTAGATCAAATGGAAGAGATTGCCAGAGTCTGAAGCAACATGTGAAACATTGGAAAACTTGTGGCAATTAAAAGAACCCTTCAACAGTACGCGGCGACAAGGACGCCACCAGAATAGGCGGAGGAGGACGTCATAGCCCATCATATTTGGCCCAAGAAGAATCAAAAGAAATCTGAAGTCTTGGAGATCATTATACATAAGATCATAAAGAATTCTAGAATGGTCTCACGGGAACATTTTAGAGTTACATGGAGTATTCATGAATATTGTAAATACGAGATGTGTGGAATAATTTAGCATAAGAGAAACTTTGGATTCCTTCCATATTTTGGAGGGAAGATTCATTGGCAATGTTGTAGATGTCGGGCGATATGTCTGATATGTCGGCCGATATGTCCGGCATGTCAGCCGACATAATAGTTTTGGAGAGAAAACGTCATGACATTAACATTTTAAGCAAAAATAACGCATGATATCGTTTTTACCTGAAATATCGGACAATATCACGCGGTCAATATTGTGGCAAGAATATTTAAAAAAATCATTTATTTTAAGCAACCAAGCAGTAATATTTTGTTTCATACTTCATTTTGTGCATCTCTCTGAGCCTAACTCCCATGACTTTCTTGTTTCGCTCTTATTTGGTGCTTTCTATGCCCTTTTCTGTCATCGACATCTCTTTCTTGTGTAATTTATAGACATGCACTATGTGTATATATGTTTATTATGTAGTTTATAAACATATATTATGTATACAATTGTACATATTTACAAAAAATGTGTATATATGAATAAATATTATTTAAATATTAAAGTTCGACATTATATAAAATCTTTGATATATCCTCGTAATCCGACATTCGACATTTCAAACTCAAACAACATGAGCCTGACATCTGACATTTGCAACCTTATTCACTGGGGCCTATAAAAGGCGAAGACACCCTTATTTGTAATCATCTAAGTTTTGAACAACCAATAGAGTTTTTTGAGTTCACTTCAATTGCACATATTTACAAAAAATGTATATATGAATAAAAAATATTTAAATATTAAAGTTCGACATTGTAAAATATCTCTGATATATCCCCTGTAATCTGACATCCAACATTTCAAACTCAAATAAGTATGAACTCGACATCTGACATCTGTAATTTTATTCATTAGGCCTTATAAAAGGGGAAAACCACCTTATTTGTAACCATTCAAGTTTTGGACAAGTAATAGAGTTCTTCGAGTTCACTTTACGTGTGAGATTTCTTTTGAGTTGTTTCTCCACTCTTCTCTTCATCACTAACAAGTTCTTCCAGGAGGCTGGCTTAGCTATGCTACGCAGAGTGGCGAAGAGGAGCTAAGGCCGCACGGGTACTTGCGAGGAGAGAAGTCCGTGACAATGCAATCCTTCCACTCGTAGATGACCAAATCTGCCACCCTCCTCTTCCCAGCAACCTCAAACCTCTTCCTGCGCATGCACGTCTCTTGATATCAAGTCGCGTGCACACCTTATCCGATCTCGAGCCCAACGTCCCTCGTATATAAGGCCATCATTGATTTTACGCATTCACGTGGTAGCCTTCTGCAATCCTCTTTGGGGTATGAACAACCCACGACATTGGTGTCCTCGCATCCTCGACCTTTGGCCCACACGCTAGGTGGTTTCGCTCCCTCATCCTCCAATCTTTACACGGCCACACCAATCCCTGTCGATCGTGGACATGCCCATTGATCCAATGTGGCAACACATCATGACACTTAAAAAAATGAAGGCCAAATTGGCGGCCACCATCTGAGCATTAGTCGCCAAAAGCAACACTCCCATTTTGTCACCCATTATGCAATCTGAAGTCGTGCCCATTACTTACATAGACACCCTCAAGACACCATTATCAACCTCGACCGACTCCTCACCCTTCCCTCCAGTCACTGATCCCACCGGCACCGATCTCTACACAACTTGCTCTGATGGTCAATCTTCAACCACCACTTCCAGTGATTATTTCCTAGGTGGAACAACCACTATCTAGTATCTACTCATGTTGACAGCCCCCAATGGCTCCTCCACTATGTTCATATTTGTCATCAAGTCACTTAGTCTGCCGACATCAACCACAATGCACGTCTAAGTGCAATCGACGACCTTCTTGCAACATCCTCCTTCCCTCAGTCAGAGCTCGTGGGCTCACCAAGAATTCGTTATTCAAGCGCCTTCCAAGCGTAAAGGTAAGCTCGATTTGAAAGATAGTCTGTTATCAATTATTTTATGTATGTTTTAATTTATGATTGTGCCAACATATGTTGTGTTTTAATTACCATGTCAATGAGTCTAGAACATGTTATTTTATATAGGTCGAAGTGTTCGGACTTATTACATGTATGTCATCATGTATGTTTATATAAGAATCCCTTGGGTCATAAATGAAGGCAAGTAATGAATGAGTGGTATGAAATCTTTTACTAGCTAGTTCTCTCTTCCTTTCCTTCTTCTAGGGTTAGGGTTGGGCTCATTCCTCTTCTCTTTCATCCCCCACTTCAAGCAAGCACAGCTCCGTTGTATCTCGACATTCCTCTCCATCACTGGCCTCCGACAAACCACCACCACAATATGAAAGCACATAACATCGTGCTTTCCATGGGTAGAAGAAACAATTGTTGCACCAAGAAGAATAAATAGTCGCAACAATGGGAAGGAGAAGTTGAAGATGTCATGGGGAGAAGTTGCTCCAACGGGTAGAGAAACTTGTTGAGGGTTGATGGAGATTAAGGGCCCGTTTCACACGACAGTGATGGTTGTTAGTGTTGTGGTTATGAACCATCATTCACGAACACAGGACCTCAGTTAAGAAACATCATTCATTTTTCTATTCAAAAGTAGTTTTTTTCCCTTGGTGGCGATCAGAATCATTGTCATGTCAAATTTAATTTTATGACAGTGGTGTTTTTGTCCAAAGTCACTAGACTTGTTAAACGAGGGAGGGGTAGACCAACAAAGACTTGGATCAAACTTTTAGTTAAGACATAATGTACTTAGGCATTAGTGAGATTATGACTGAAGATAGGGCATAGGATCCATATAGGCGAGATTATGACTAAAGATAGGGCATAGGATCCATATAGGGCACTCCTCCTCCGTTTCTTCTTCCTCCTCCTGCTCTTCTTCATTTTCCTCTTCTTCTTTCAGATTTAGGTGCTGAATGGAGAAATTCTCCTTTCACTTCGTTGAAATAGTTTTATGGGACTGGTTTTGAAAGATCTTTTCATGCCATAGTTTTACATTCTCAGTAGCTTTTTCCTTCTTCTTACATAGGTGATATGTTCATGAGAACTTTTATAAGTACATGTTTGCTGAGCTATGGACATCATAGTAGCCTAGAGAGTAGAGACAAAGAAAGTCGCACTTTGAGATTACTCAAATACGCAGAAACAGTGGATAAAATAACTTCTTCACTAGATCATAGTTGGCCTTAAACAAAATATTCATGATTGGCTCCATGACTGCATAGCATTACAACACAACAATGAATATCTTCATTATATTCTCAATGGTAATTGTTAGAGTTATTAATATTTGAGTATTATTAATATAGATTATCAGTACTTTGTGTCTTATTATAATGTTATAAATTGTCCCCTCCATGACGTTTCCGGTACTACGCGTACCGAACGGCTCGATTCGCCGTTTTAGCACGGTTCTAGGGATTTTATTATCCCGTCGCTCGTCTCCCGCAGCATCCGTCTCCCGCAGCAGCTCCGTCTCCCGCACAACACAACAATGAATGCTGGTATCTTCATCTTAGTTGCTGGTAGTTGCTGGATTTCTTCTTCTAGTTGCTGGTAGTTGCTAGTTGCTGGTAGTTGCTGGATTTCTTCTTCTAGTTGCATTTCTTCTTCTATGGATTTCTTCTTTGCTGGATTTCTTCATGTAGTCTTTGCTGTTAGTCCAGATTTCTGGACTGAATTATCAGTAATATTCAGTCCAGATTTCTGGACTATCAGTATGGACTGAATCAGTCCAGAATTTTCAGTCCAGTGACTGAATCAGTCCAGAAATCTGGACTGAATCAGTCCAGAATTCCGCCAGTCAGAAATTATTTATGAACTTCAATTTTAAATGTACTTATGTTTATGAACTTCATGTTTATGTTTATGTTGACAATTATTTAAGAACTTATCCTGAAATTCATAGATGTTTTGGCAAATGTTTATGTTTATGTTAAAGAACTTATTATATGTTCATGTTATATAATTGCATGTTATAAATTGTCCCCTATATGGATGAATAAAAAGCTTATGCTCTCTCCCAAGGCTTAGGGCTCCCCTGGGTCGCTCCCGCCCCTCAATTTTTTTGTTTCTCGCTTCCGCCCCGCCGTTACTGATCCCGACGGGGAGTTCTTCCACTCCCGTCAACGGGACTAGCCTTGATTCCGTCAGCGGGAGACTCTGCTTCCTTCATCAAAGATCCCATGGAGTTCTATCTCCGCTCTCCCATCACCTTGCGCAACTGCTGCTCTCATCCGCCACTCCCATCGATCGGAGCGGCTCTTGTGCCAATCGACGATGCTTCCTTCAACGATTGATGTCGTATGCACTTGCCGCTTGTTTTTTGTCCTCTCCAGCTCTCTTTGTGAGATCCAGCAACCATCGTTCTTCCGTCGGATCGTGCAGCCACTTCTTCCGTCGAGTAGTCTCTCCCTTCTTCCACTGGTAACTTCATTCTCTGGTGCTTCCTTCTACTGCTTACTGGTGATGTCGATGGCTCCCACTGCTTCTGATCTCCGTGTGGCCTCAATGTTGTTCGAATCTGCCATGTGCCTGTTGTTGGCCCTACATGGGCCTCTTCTTGCTACTGTTGAAGGGTTTCTTTGTTGATCCAACCGGAGATGTGTATCACAGTGTTTGCTTCTCTCGTCGATTATGGAGATGATTGAATTTGTTTGTTTTTCAGTAGTTTTATGTGTGCCATGTTAACGTCTTTTGTTTGTGTCTTCGCGTGTTTTTTGTCTTCATGCACGTGAACTACGTGAGAAGGGATGTTCTTCGCGGCCTCCAGGTATAGTCTATGCCTTCATGCACGTATTCCACGTGAAAGGGAGTGTTTGTGATGATGGCGACTCGGATGCCTCTTTCTCGATTCCTGCATTAGTCACACATGACCTCCGGGTGCAGCATATACCTTCATGCACATGATCCGCGTGAGGGGGGAGTGTTTGTGATAATGGCAACTCGGATGCCTCTTTCCCGACTCCTGTCTTAGTCATGCATGGCCTCCAGGCATATTTGTCTGTTGTTTGTGTCTCCCCATTTTTTTCTTCGATTTGAGGTAGGGTTGGTTTGACCTTTGTTGATTGACCTAGTTTCAGCTACAGGAGCATCCGACATGATCATGATCGGTTTGTGGACCAACGTCGTGTGACTTATGCCCGGTTGAAGTATCCTCGGTGACACGCGGTTGGGCCTCTGTGGATGAAGTTTTTGTCCCACGCTGCCAACCACCTTTACCTCTCCTTCTATGTTGTGTCAAAGCTGGAGGTTTTCCCTCCAGCTTGATGGGAGTATTAGAGTTATTAATATTTGAGTATTATTAATGTTTATATGTTTAGTCTCACACCGCCTATCGGTGTTTTGTGACTTATTGTAATGTTATAAATTGTCCTATATGGATGAATAAAAAGTACCTAATATTATATCTTCTCTATTTCCAACAACAATCAAAGGAAGGCACTGCAGGTATAATACCTGATGAAAGCATATGAGTTTCCTATTTTTGAAAACATATTCGAAAACACCTCCCATTCATGGATATTGGATACTCACACCAAACTTGTTTTGTTTAAGAACGGAGTGATCAATATGAATCAACATCAATAATTCACGGTCGAAGCAAAATTGCTTTGCTTCAGAGCATGGGAATGAAAATGAGTCACCTCCCATAATTTGCTTAGAGACTACATAGATGAGTGTGTTGAGGGAAGATATTTTCCTCATTAACTCATTATTATACAACAACAATACTCAAGCCTTTATCTCACTATAGTGGGGTCGGCTATATGAATCTTTTGTCGTCATTGAGCCCCATCTTTTGTCATAATCTCACTAATGTCTAAGTACACCATGTCTTTCCTTATAGTTTCATTCCAAGTCTTCATTGGCTTACCACTCTCTCGTTTAACATGCCTAGTGACTAAACTCTCACAACGCCTAACAGGTGCCTCTAACGGTCTCCTTTGTATGTCTCCAAACCATCTTAATCGAGCTTCTCGCATCTTCTCTGCAATTGGTGCTACTCCTGTCTTATCCCTGATACATTCATTCCGAATTTTATCCATTCTAGTGTGTACACACATCTACCTAAGCATTTTCATTTATGCAACTCCCATTTTTGTTGATGTACACAATTCACTGCCCAACACTCAGAAACATGGATCATTGTTGATCTAATTGCAGTACAGTAATACTTGCCCTTTAAGTTTTAATGGTACTTTATGATCACATAAGATCTCTGGCGCGCCTCTCCACTTCAACCAACCCACTTGGATTCTATGTGTCACATCTTTATCAATACCTCCGCCTTTTTGAACCATCAATCCAAGATATTTAAAACACTCACTACAATATATTTGAACCATCATTAACTCATTATACATAGCTTTATTTATTTTCTCAGCTTTACATATACATGATAATGATTAGTCGTCAATCAATTGAATTCTGCATTCACTTGTTGATATCCATGACATGTTTGTCGAGTTATTGTTGTCAATAGAGATCTATCACATGGTACTTGGACATTTAATTGTCTATCGTGCATGTGAATTTGTGTTCAGAAAAAACTCTGTTTGGACTTCTAGTCACAGAAATTGCAATGTTGATGACATATATGTCGTACTTTCTCAGATGATTGATTTAGATGATCGTGATTTACTCATGACCATGGATATACTGTGTCATGATAGTATTAAGCATGTCATATTCATGAGTCTCCCTCATAACTTAAAGAGCGCGTGACTGTGAATGCAATTTGATCGCTAGTTTGGTGTTTTTATTTAAGGACAATGCAGTTTAATCTAGATCGTTTGCTATTTTTGTATTTTTATTTATGAACAATGCTAAGAACAATTAGCGGATGTGCTTGCTAAGGGTTCAAGTGAGAATGCATTTGTTGGGCATATTGGCAAGTTGAGTGTGAATTGCTATGATGCCCAAGTTGAAGATTTGAAGGTGAGTGTTAGAATTGCAACTAGTATTATTTAGTTTGGGTATGTAACTGCCTTTTATTGTATTGTACCTACTCTTTGGTTCCGTTTGGGGGGACTTAATTTCATCGGTCAAGCACTCACGATCGCATGAACGGGACCTTGTCGTAACCGCTTGACCGGTGAAAATAAGTCTCCCCAAACAGAGCCTTACTAAGAGTAGTGTGCTTCCCTTTTTCATAATTACAAATTATTTTTTCCTCTCCATTGCTTTCATGATTGACTATTACCTAACATCTGCTATGAGAGAAGCAAATTTAGAGATATCACTAATCAGGTAATAAAGAAAATAAGCTCATTTTGCAATGAACTTGAAATTACAAACACTACAAATTTAAGACCTCCGTTTTCAAGTCATTCAAAATATAGAGTTGGCATCTGAGGCCCATGAAAAGTCCTGGGTTTCCATACAGCTGTTTCAAAAACATTCATCTAAAATTTGCATTTTTCATCCATGTTTGAGTACATTGAAGAGATTCAAAATACTAAAATACACAAGGTCAAAATTCACATCAAAATGGAACAAAATCTAAAGATTTTCAATACTTATTCGCACCACGCATCATATAGTAATAGACTTACGTGCTTCATGGAATACATTAAGTTTAAAAAGTTTTAAAAGCATAATGATAGTGTTTTCAAAATGCGAATTTACCCACCAAATACCTACATGAAGTAGACTTTCATGACCAAAGATATCAAATTGCCTACCATGAACAAACATAAACACTCTTATAAGACACAAAATGCAGAGAAGCGACACACCTCACTCATTGATATAACCATCCTTGCGGCCCTCGAAGCCAGGACGCATGAGCTTCTTCTCCCTCTTCTCAATCCTCCTCGCTTTCTTTTGTTGTATCCTCCCCCTTATATTCTCATTCCTAATCTTCTGTTTTTCCTGTCTGACCTTATTCTGGCTCTCGATTCTCTCCTTCCACTTCTCAGCATTCTTCTGATGCCTCTTCTTCTCCTTCTTTAAGCTCTGCTTCAGTACTTTGGGGTCATCATGAACCTTCTCACCCACAGCCCTACTCATGGCCGCCGTCCACGAATGCCTCTTCGCAATCATATTCCCTTTCTCAGGATCCTTCTTTGCATCCTCCAACTTTTTAGCCTTCTCAAGCTCTTGATGTTTTGAAAGCTTCCTCTTCTTCGTTCCCCTCTCATCCACTCCCCCTAACTTTACCTTTCCAAAAGAGATGTCCTCAACCTTGGTCGACGTGTCCTTCGTCTTCTTCACATCATCGTTACCACCGCCCTTTCCAGCCTCTTCATCTCTCATTCGTTTCCCTTGAGGAGCATCCCATTCATTCATATGCTGCATCCTAATATTTTTCCTTCTATCCGTCTTCTCGTCATTGGGCCTATCAAACGTCCTAGTGTTGCGATTTCCACGCAGCTCTTCGATCCGTCGATGATAGCGCTCCCGGAGCTCCTCGTAGGTGACGGAGCGGTCGCCGGAAATGACGGGACGAGGATTGTCGACCTCTGCCTCGCGATCGCTTTCGCTGTCATTCACAGATGGAGGGTTTTCCTCATCTGAATCGACAAGAGATTTTTTCTCTTCTTCGATGGCCCTTTTGAGGAGATCGAGAGTGGACGCAGTTTTCTCCGGGTCGAACCGGGCGCGGCGGGCTTTCTTGACGTTCTCGCGTGAGACTCTCTTGGCGCTGGCCTTCTCAGCCTTACTGAGACCACGGTGCGACGGCCGTTGCTTGCTGTCCGGAACGGGGACGTAGAAGCGAGCGGGGATCAGATCGATGAGCCGATCGAAGAAGAGAGCGTGGTCATGGATTAGGGTTTTCAGATCAACCTGCGGCGCGTCTCCCTTCTTGATCGCCATCTAGGCGAAGGGGAGTGGCTACGAGAACAGAGGAAGGGTTTTCAGATAACCTGCGGTGCCGCAAGTTTCTATTTATTGCAATTGCGAATTTAGCGTTATTTTGATAGTTAAATGAAATTAATTAAGAGCGCTGATATTTTCAAATATTTGCAGGTCCATTTTAAAAAAAGAGAATCAATTTCTTCTCCCCAATAAAAGCTTCTAGTTGCCGCCCCCTCAACGTCAATCCTAATTTCCTGATTTCCTCTCCCGCTGCCCGGGGAACTCATCGCGCACCTCCGCATGTCCGAACCGACCTCCGCCACCGTCTGGACTGCTCGCCAACGCCGTCGATGACCCTCCTTGCTGTCGGCGCAGTCGCCTGGAGAACTCTTCGCCCAACCCCAGTTCTGCTATTCCCTCCTCGTTGCTACCGAAGTCCGCCGGACCGCCGCCATCTGAAGTGTTCGCCAACGCAAACAACGCCGTCCGTGCTCTCCTTCGTAACTTCGTTCCTCTCCTTAACCGAAGAGGTCGTTGCTGCCGGCACAGGTAACTCCAATAGATGTGGTGCTATGACTGTTTTGATTTACTGGCCATTGTTTACCTCCACAATTGTTAGTGCTATGACTGTTAGTGCTGCACCTTTTAGGAGAGGAAAAAAGATATAAAAAATTAAATGTAATCTTTTAAAAAGGGCTGCAAATATTTGATGGGACTGCAAATATCTATTTGTGGGTTACAAATATTTATGAGCTACAAATATCGATTATAGGCCTGCAAATATCAGCGCCCAATAATATCTCATGCTACAATCAAATTTTATCTATCACTATACAAATATTTTTATTTATAATTTATGATTTATGTTAGTGGTAAGATCTAATGAAGGAGAAGAAGTCCTAGAGAAGTGTGTCGCTTCGGTCATAGAAGGAAGCAGGGGTTCGGGCGAGATGAATCTCTGTGAGGTCGTGAAGAAGAACTGTGATGTAGAGTGCCTCCGTGCCGTCGGTCGGGATAGGGTATCGTGGAGGCAGGGAGCGTGAGGGGTTGGGCAGAGGCGAGCGAGCAGGGAGCCATCGTGCGGAGTTTTAATGTTTTTGGCGGCTACAGGAATATTGTAGGAGAAGGCTTGAGCGGTGTAAAACTGTGGAGAAACTTTTTCACCGCTCAACATTGTCTTCCTCAACCGTCCCTTATAAGTTATATCCTATACAATAAATAATAAATATGTCGGCTAAACCCCCTGCAAGCATAGCGACTGCGTCGCGAACGTGAATGCTGGTTCTGAAATCCAGGAATATCAGGTAGGGGTAAGCCATTGGTGAAGATGTTGGCATATTGGTAAGCGGAGGGGGCGTGGAGAACCCGAATGTGGCCAAGTGCAACTTTCTCAAGCACAAAGTGAATGTTCTGCTCAATATGTTTTGTATGTTGATGTTGGACCAGGTTACCGAAGAGATATATAGCACTGACATTGTCACAATATGTGACAGAGGCAGACTGAAGCAGACACTGCAGCTCAAGAAAAATGTTACAGAGCCAGCAAGCTTCGACAACCGCATTGACAATGTCGTGGTATTCCACTTCAGCGCTAGAGCGAGATAGAGTTGGTTGGAGGTTAGAGGACCAAGAGATGAGGTTATCACTCAAGAAAGCACAATATTCAGAGGTGGATCGACAAGTGTTAGGACAACCACCCCAGTCGGCCTCCGTATAGAGAACAAGATTGTCCAATGACGCAGGGGAAATTAATATATAGTCCGAAATGAAGATTTCCCTAAAGATATCAAATAGTGCGCTTGAGTGCATACAAGTGAGGCTCGCACGGGTCATGCATGAAGAGGCAAATTTGTTAAACCATGCATAAAAGATATTTGTGCAGGTAAAGGTGAGGTATTGAAGGGCGACGACCAAACAATGACAAAACGTAGGGTCCTTCCTCCCCAGATGCAGGTGAGTTTATATAGAACTTATATTACATCTCTATTGTATTTTCTAATTTCTTTTTAATTTGAACATTCAATATTGTAATTGGTGGAAATCGCCTCGTGTGTGGTGACTAGATCATGTAAGGTCTATAGTGAAAAATTCATCTTGAGTGTGGTGACTAAATCATAGGTTAGGTCTAGGGAGATATCCGAGAAAAAGAGGCATGAGGCAAATCTAGGGTGGATTTGTCACAGCCAACTGATTCGAAGAGCGATTGTATATATAAAATCAAAGATTATAATCATTATCACATCTCGATATTTGCATTGAAGATCATAACTTTATTAATATTTTAATGATAAATATTTTTTTTTTGCACTTCAAATGATTTTATCTCTTTGGTATCTTCATGTTTATTGTACATCCTTAAAATCATCTAAATTTATTTGCTAACAAAAAAAGTTTGTCATAATGCTTATTCACCTAGCTCCTCTCCTTTAGGAAGCCGCATGTCCAACAAATGTTATCAGAGTTAGATTAGTTAGAATATTTTTTATGAGCGTTTATATTGGCAGCCCAGGTTTGGATATTGGTAGCCCAGCAAAATAATAAAAAACATACATAATATGACCGCTAATAGCAGCCCAAAATGTGGAACACGCGTATTTTGAAAATAGGTCTACTATATCGACGAGATCTACAACTTTCATGTTGAACACTTTTTCTAAAAATGTAATATAGTAGGCCTATTTTCAAAAGGCGCGGAACCCAGACGGAATTATGCGAGTTCCACCCGGGTTCCGCGCCTTTTGAAAATAGACCTAGTATATGACATTTTTTTAAAAAAGTGTTCAACATAAAAGCTGTAGATCTCGTCGAGATCTGCAACGTTCATGTTGAACACTTTTCTAAAAATTTCTATTTAAAAGTTTAATTTTTGGGCTGTCAGTATCCATCGGGCTGCCAATAGCCATATTTTAGGCTGTCATTATCTTTGGGCTGTCAATATCCATATAGGGGCTGCCAATATAAACACCAGTAAAACCCTTTTTATTTGCTTTTTTGAGATTACTCACATATGAATGAATCTAGATATAATGATGATGCATGTGTTAGTGTGCTCGAAGCATCCCGTGTGACCGTCAAGTTTGGAATGACCTTCACGTTGCCCCCAGCGGGGGTATTTATAGGTGCAACCCTAAATTTCTGACAGGTTATTGGATTCCTACCGGATCCTAATCAAATCCAATAAGGACTTGTTACCATTCATATAAATATACTTCAATAATCTCCTCATATATTGTATATTAATGATACCACAGAACATGTCATTTAAAATAAGAGTTAATAACGACAAAACATGAGTTTTTTAGAAACATAAACATGAGTTTTAGAATACAGATAAATCCAAACTCAAACAAATGATTCCAAACAAAATAGTAAATAAAGACTGAAAACTCAAACTGATGACTGAACTCTGATCTATGCAAACAACAGATCATCGTCATCCGGGTCGAAATCAACTGTTTTTCGTCCATTCTCAATTTGATCTGCAAATAGTTACAATAAGAATATTATGAGACAAATCTCTATGAATTCAAACATTTGCTATCAAAAGTAAAGTGATTAGTTCTAGCAGTAAAAGAATGTAATACTCTAAATAGGAATAAATAATCACAAATCAACATCTTTATCTAATTTACAAAAAATAGAAAATTAATTAAATAGAATCAAACCATATCCCTTCGATTATTAAGATTATTATTAACCATTTCACAATTGTGTTATACCATCAAGTTTGGAAGGATACAACAAGCTGTGACTATTATATCATCAGGTTTGGAATGATATAATTAATAATCATAATATCAGGGCACATATTAATAACTTTAGTATTCCTTTTTGGAATGATACCAAAATCAACTTTTGAATAAAATAATTATGTAAGTCATCAAGTTTAGAATGAATGACAACTATTTATCTTTGACTTTCATCAAATAGTATCTGAAATACTTCAGTGTACTCACTATAGATGCTTGAATGTGAACATTCTACGATTCTAAAAGTTAAAACATAAGTAAGGTATTAAGTCCTACTAAATGGACTTTAATCACATCTCCCATGATGTTTTAGTTATTATAACTTTACATAAGCCCTTGGTAAAGACATCTGCTATATTATCTTTTGATCTCACGTCTAATAAGGAGATTATCCTCTGACTAGTGAGATAGATCAACTGGGCCTATTTCATCCTTAGTTGACTTTGCTTTTCATTGAATAACGTATTTGTTGCAATGGTCTTTATGTCTTGATTATCATAAAAGATCGAAATAGTGTGCATTTTAAAACTCGTCATTAGAATGTCCATTATCAGATCTATTATCCACTCTATTTCTTCTCCTATTAAAGTGAGAGCATAGAGTTATGATTTCATAGAGGATAGTGCAATGCACGTTTGCCTCTTTGACTTCCATGTCACTGCTGCTTCTCCTAGTGTAAACTAGTGAATCTACTATCAACAATTTTTGAGCACCAGGAGGCGTCAGAATATCCCTCAAGAACAGAAGGATGTCCACTATAACATGAAGCCTACTTCTCAGTATACTTTAAGTATTACAGTAGCCTTTCTAAGGCATTGTAGTGGTCCTTCCAAGGATTACTCGTAATCTACTTAACATGTCAACCGTAAAATTTATGTCAGGTCTAGCGAAGGTTGTAGCATACATGAGACTTCCTATGAGTTTGGAGTAATTCAACTGTCTAATAGGTGAAACTTCATTCGATTTCAATCTATTATTGTAGTCGTATGTAGTCTCAATTTTTATTATTATTATCGTAACACCATTTCTCTAGTAGATTTCTTATATTGTGTCTCTATCTCTGAGTGATACCCTTTTTAATGAAGTTCACTTCCATTCCTACGATATTATTCACCATATCTAAGTCTATCATGCTAAATTGTCATGTCAAGGTAACTTTTACGTCTTTTAACTCAGACTAATTAGTACTCAAAATTGTATGTCATCAACATACAAACATATAATTGCAACTTTATTTGAACTTGTTGTTACGTACAGACATTTATCTGATAAGCTGGATTTGAAACTCATGGCTTTAACACAAATGTCAAATTTCTCGTGCCATAATTTCGGTGCTTACTTAAATCTGTAAAGTGACTAAATCAACTTACAGACTTTATTCCTTAGACATTCTACGACAAACCCTTCAGGTTGGTGCATATAGATCTCCATAGTCAGATCTCCATTAAAAAATACAGTCTTGACATCCATCTGATAAACGATAAGATGTTCAATAGATGCAACCACGAGAAGAATTCTAATTGTCGCAATATGACAAACAAGTGAGTATATATCAAAGTAGTTTATATCACTCACTTAAGTGATGTCTTTTGTAAATAAACATGCTTGTATTTGGTGATACTCCCATCAGGATTAAGCTTCTTTTTCAGGACACATTTACCTCTAATAGTCTTAGCCCCTTTGGGTAAGTCAACCAAGGTTCAAGTGTGGTTTTATAGGAGAGAATTCATCTCATCATCTATAACTTCTTTTCATGCTAGAGAATCCGTAGATCGCATCGCTTCCTTATAGGTAGATAGATCGACTTTAACTTGGTAAGTCACAAAATCTGTACTGAAGTTTTAGGCACTCATTCTCTATTAGATAACCTTTTAAATGCTAAATACTAGTGTCTATGGGCTCAGTGTCAGAGATTCTTAATTCTGGCTCAACAATAGTCTCAGTACTAGTCACTGACAGAACTGAAATCGTCAGGTTTTTATTTTTAAGGAACTTGTCCTCAAAGAAAACTACATCTATAGATTCTATTATAGTATTAGTTGAGAGATCTAGAAATCTGTCTGCAGTACTGTCCTCTGCACAACCTAGATAAATGCATGTGTTTATCTTGGGTCTAATCTTAGCTCTCTTAGAGTCGGGTATCCTAACATAAACGATACAGTTCCAGATCTTAAGATTATCAAATCTAGGATGTCTCTTAAATCAAAGCTTATATGATGTTTCTTTAAACATTGCATGAAGAACCTTATTAAAAATGTGATTTGACGTGAGGACAACTTCACCCCAATAGGCCGCGGATATGCCATCAATCGACAACATAGAATTCAACATTTTTATTAAAGTTCTATTTTTCCTCTCCGCAATGTCGTTGAATTGTGGTGAGTATGGGATGGTGATTCAGGGATTATGAATTGCTGAGAAGAAAATCTCTAAACTCCATTGAGACATATTCTACTCTTCAATTACTCCTTAGTCCTTTTATTTTCATGTCAAGTTGATTTTCAATCCTATCTTTGAATATACAAAATTTTTCAAAAGCTTCATGTTTGGATTTAAGGAGATAAATGTTACTGAATCTAGAGTAGTCGTCGATAAAAGTTATTAGATATTTCCGAACTCCGCTTATGATAAAGCTTTTGTAGTCACATATGTCGGAATGTATTAACTCTAGTAATTGTGTGCTCCTAGAAACCTGACTAAAAGGTGTTCTAATTATCTTTGTCTGAGCACAAATTTCACATTTGTCAAACATGATTGTTGTGTCTAGGAGAATATTATGAGTTTAGCTAACAGTAGTAGTTTTTTATAGTTCACGTGTCTTAGTCTTGCATGTAAAGTCTTAGGATCTATCAGATTTGAACTAACTTGGTTTACTACTTCATTTGCTATACTCAATCTATACATCCCATTAACGACATAAATAAAATCAAAATAATGGGAGTGAACCATTAAAGTTACTTTACCACAACTAATGTTAAACGATTTACCAACATTGTATAACAGACTAATTGAAACTAAATTAGCAGCTAATATATATATAAATTTAACATTTTTCAAAATTAGAGTTTTACCTAAAGAGAACAACAATGTTGCATTTTCCACATTCAGCACATTAGCTACTACACCATTGGTAGCAGTAACGATCTCTTCTACTGTAGTGACATCCTCTAGAAGGGCAGAATTGTTACAAACGTGATAAGTAGCACCTGAATCTAGCCACCACTCAGTACCAGCCTTCCCTTTTCAAACCATGGCAAGAAAATTGGCAGACACAGTCTAATAAATCATATTTGCCTTGTTATCAGCCTTCAATGTGCTGGATTTACCCCTTTTGGGTTGCTTGCACTCAGAAGCACAGTGACCCCCCACTTAATGTAGTTGTAGCACTTGCATTTAAACTTATTAATCTTTCTACTAGTGTTAGCAATTGCGGTTGCACTGGTCGGCGGTCTAGTATTTCCAGTCTTAGACTTACGCTTAAGGTACTTGACCGTGTTAGTAGCAGAGTTCTGCTTGCTAACCATCTGCATAACATATCTACTCCGGTTCTCATTCTCAATGCAGATGAAGCGCTTGAGATTTTTCAGACCAACTTGCATTTTCTTCTGATACATCTTTGTCTTAAAGGAGTACCATGCCTATGGGAGCTTGAAAATGATAGCTCCTGCAACAAACCCATTTGGCAGAGGGATGTTCTCACTGTTCAGTTTGTCAATGAGGGACTCAAAATCTGTAATCTGAGAAAGTATTTCTCTATCATCAGTGAAGGTGAAGGCCATGAAATTGTCCACCAGGTGCGTCTTGGACATGTTCTCTTCATCGCTGAACTGCTCCTCCAATGCATCTCAGATCTCCTTTGTAGTTTTCATCTTACTGTACGTCTCTGACAGTCTGTTGGAGATACAGTTGAGGAGGTAATCACGACAAAAGTTTTCGTCGTGGATCCATCGTTCCTCATCTTCTCCTCCTTTAAAGGATTTAAGGTCGGACTGCATATTGTAGAAGATATTCAGATACTTCATGTCGAACTGCATGTTCCACTTCTAGACACAGAACTTTAAGTTGGAGAATTTCTCCAGCTTGATCATCGGAATGATAGAATTTCCCTTCAACATTGTGTGTCTCTTTTCAAACAGTAGAATTTCGCTAGCAACCTAAATCACAAGAAGAAAACTAGAAAGAGATCACCTAAGCGTGTGGAGACGACAGAGTCTTCAGATCCAATCTAGAAAAAGTATTTGCTCCTTTCCGGATGAACACGATTGCCAAAAACTTAATCCGAGCAACATAACCTCCACAAGAAGTCACCTCTTTCCTCCTGAAGGAATTGAATAAGAGGAACTCTGATTGTTCAACGACGAAAACAACGCAAAATAGAGATTCAGATCATGACTGATTTTAAATTTGGAGGTGGCCGATCTAAAGCTGAAGCATAAGCAGACTAAAGGTCCACAGGAAAAATGCTTCCTACGAACACTTGAAATCGTCGTTCCTTACGATCAAAGGGCAGCACAGATATCTATGGCTACTTCACTATAAGCGGCTAAATCTAGGAAAGAAATCACCAGCAACTTCCTCTAATCTACAAAAAGATGCGGTGACGAACAAATTTTTTTCTTCCCAGAACAACATCTGGAACCGGCCAAGTAAGGTAACGACAAACCGAACCTTATGAACCATGAAGAAGAGCCCTTTTTAGATCCACGATCAACGAAGCAAATCGGTTGAAGATCAAGCGAAAGGATCAGGAGAGAGCACCAGAAGCACCTGCTAAAACCAGTGAAACAGAAGGTTCCTTACTTCTAGCGATCAGCGATGACAAAATGAGAGAAAGCGCAAGAACGTCGCAGCGAACAACTCCCTCGATCGTGCCCTAGATCCGCCAGAAATGGGTTTTGGCGTGCGAGGTCAAGGAAAGGGGACCGACGTGATCCTTCCTAGCAAACTTTTTGGCGACTGCCTACTTCCCAGATAGTGATCCTGATCAGAGACCGCAAGTAGAAGTCACAGGCAGCAACAACGGGCGAAGTCGCAGGCGACGACGAATCCAAAACCAGACTCGTCCTCTCCTCCACTTTTCACTATCGAGCGTAACAATCGAGCAAAAACAAGAGTGGCACACTTGATCAACAAATTTCTTCCTTTCACGGGAATGAGAGCGGCGAGAGGATTTTCATGGGAGAGGGGGCTAAGGCGCAGAAACGAACTACTTCGAGAATGTTAGTGTGCTCGAAGCATCACGTGTGGCCGTCAAGTTTGGACCGACCTTTACATTGCCCCCCAACAGAGGTATTTATAGGCGCAACCCTAAATCTCCAACGAGTTATTGGATTCCTACTGGATCCTAACCAAACCCAATAAGGACATGTTACCATTCATATAAATATACCTCAACAACATGCTTGTTTTATAAGGCAGTCATTATGTGCTTGAAGAACAAATATGTTTACCCATTTGGGAAGTGAAGGGTCGCTGCCTTGGGCCTAAGGTCCCCCTCAACCTGGTCGTCTTTTTTTAGAGGGGGGGGGGGGGGACCTTACACGAAGCATGCGTGGCGGTCGGGAACACCTCCGCCGTCATCGGAAGTGAAACCTATGGGGTCTACTGGATCTAAGTAGGGGGAGGAGTTTTGATTCTCAACAAAGTGGGATCAGATCTCACTGTACTCTTCCTTGGAGGCATGTTGATGTTTTAGGAGGGATTGGATTGCCTAAAAAGTGTCTTCCTGTTGGAGCTCCACAAGGGAGAGTTAACATACTTAGTGTCAGGGCAGAGGTGAAGATTGAAATATGAGATTTGGATTTGGGTTATAATCAGAGCCTAAGATTTTTGAGCTCCCCATGGTTGACCACCACATTTAAGGCCATTAACTCTTCAATAAAACCATATGCAACCCTCCACCATCTCTTAATTAATCCCCTCATCAATTTTCATGGGTTATATAAGTGATGTCATCCTTTATTCAATTAATCCACTTGATTTAAAGGTGTTTTGGCTGGCCAATGCATGGTTTTGACCATATTGACCATGAGCTGATGTGACCATCAAGGTTGGGGGAAAATGGTCTTGGAGTTATGGCCATGCCATGGCTACATCTAGTGTAGTCAAATCAAAGACGTAAGGGCTTAGTAAAACACTAAATAAACTAGAGTTTTATTTGTTGACTCATGATTTGACCTTATGATGATAGGTGGACTGAGCGTCAGGTCAAGGTTTATTCAACTTTGATGTAGGCAATTAATCCACGCACACACCTCAAAATGGGTTTTGGTTAAGGTTTGTCCAAGTCAACTAACTTGGGTTGATCAATCCCAATCATCATGGTGAGGTAGGTTTCTTTGGGACTTCATTAAGCCCAATTGGGGTTCATTTGAGTCAGAGATCCATTTCAAGTCAACATGAGCTCATTAAGGCTATGAAGTGCTCAATTAGATCTAAAGGTGCAAATTTAACTTGGTACTGGTTGCCCGGCCAAACTTTTCCAGGGCTGGGCCCAATTATACCTGGGCCCAGTAGGCCTGAACCGAGGCCTATCCGGTCCTAGGGGGCCTTATAAGGCCCCCTTATTGGTAACATGCCTGGCCTCCTGCCCCGCCCGGGCAAGGCCTAGGCATAGTGCTAGACACTGGGCAGTCTAGAACCTGGCCCGTGTAAGGCCCATTTTTGGCAAGGCAAAA
The DNA here is from genome assembly GCA_039583875.1 of Platanthera guangdongensis. Classification (NCBI taxonomy): domain Eukaryota; kingdom Viridiplantae; phylum Streptophyta; class Magnoliopsida; order Asparagales; family Orchidaceae; genus Platanthera; species Platanthera guangdongensis. Next base: position 50,679,206 of record CM077151.1, on the reverse strand, counting down.
ATTTTAAGATAAATATTTTAGTCGAAAGGAACATGTGTTGCTGCCTTTAGGCTTTATTAGCCGCTTGGCACCATCCAAGTGGCTAATGATTCTTACCTAGGCTACAACTAAGCCTATGCCTGAATCTATTAATTACTTTATATATATATATATTAATATTAATATTCTTAATTAATAATATATATATTATATTATAAATAATAATATATCTCTCGTTACCGTTTGAAATAAAATAGAATTTTTTAAAATAAAAAGTCTATACTGAATCATACAGTTTGTATAAATAAAATTTAATTAAAAAAGGTAAACAGTCATGATACCATTTGACATTTTCAAAGAGTGAGGAGATGAAGATGGCGTTTGGTTCGGCTGCGGTGCGGCCCGAATGCGCCATAATTTTGATTAAAAGCAGTGTTTGTTTGCACTTATACACAAAACTCCGTTTATTAAATTCTGCGGTTCTGTCCTTATACCTAGCCGCGACAATTTTTTGCGGACAACCGCAGACGCCCAATACCTTTCATGCTACCTGTGACCGCAGAAGAAAATCGCAGAGCCCTATCTTTCTCCGCGCCATTTCACTCCGGCAAAGCTCCTCCTCCTACTCCGGTGCTTCTCATCGCAAGCCCCAGCCCCGACCTGCTCTATTCCTCTCCTCCGGAAAGCTTCCTCCGACGAATCTTTGCAGCAAGCTTGTAGAGAGACGTTGTGCAAGCTAATCCTCGCAGCGCTTGTCCTCATTGCTGTAATAAGTAGGATTAGGGTTTGGCAACCTAAATCGGGTAAATCCGGTGTGTGCAAGCTTGTTATTCTCGACACAAGGGATCTGCTTGTGTTGTGTGCCCTTATGCGGCGGAGAGTTTTTTTCCAAGCAGATTTAGGGCTTTTGTGAATATTTTTTTTGTATATTTGTGATTTATTAGTTGAACCCAAAAATTTATAAATAGTAGCTAGAACTTTTAGGACACTTGACAATTTGGCCCATGTTTAGCCTAATATTCAATGAATACACTTTTGAACTCAACTTGTATTCACTTCATATGAATCTTTGATCTGCTTTGAATAAGAATCCTGCAAATGGCTATGTTCTTTTTTCGGAAGCTTGTAATATGAGTGTCCTTTGTATTGTCCATCATTCGCTCTCTAGTGGAAGGATTGTCAATATTATAATTTTAGACATCAAGAGCTGAACTTTTTGGATTCATCTGTTTTGAATATTGCTTGTCCCTATTCTATAACTAGTAGGCATTTTTTGCCCAGATTCGTTTATGTTATTGACTTTCTGCATGCATTTTTTCCGATTCATGGGTTGGGTGTATCTTTTGATCTGATGAAGTGATGATGATTGTATGTTGTTATTTTGTAATAACCTGCTGTATTATTTAGAAATAGTTAGGGTTATATAATTATAATTCATCAATCAAAATGTTTAGGTAAGTGATAGATAAACATATATGGTCGCAAAGCCGATTACTATTGATTAATTGTGTTTATTTGTGTTATGGTGTGAAAAAAAATTCTTTAAAAAAATCACTCAATTTTTTTGTTTCCAAACTACTTTTTCTAAAACTCTGTTTTGGAAACTCCATTTCACCCAAACAGTTTTTTAACAAAACTTCATTTTTCGGTATCAACACTTTTCCTATCAGCAATTTTTAATCAGCAACAGCCCAACCAAACAGAACCGAAGTCTTAATTTTAAAAGTTTCAATGATCAAACTTCTCTTCTCATTCTACTTAAATATTGTTCGCTCTCTAGTTTTTATATTTGCTCGCGTTGATGGGCTCTCACAATGAGGCAACCGTTTATCAAGACACAAATCCAAAGATCGAAATCGTGAAGCGCACACAAATATTATGTGCAAGTATATGAGCACATCGACAAAATTAGCGTCAATTATGGTTGAAAGCCAAATGTCGGCATTGTGTGAAATTACTCGTAATAAATGGCAACACAACATTAATGTGACATTTGAAATCTTGTTTGGATAAAAAAAGTGTCAGAATCAAGCCATACACAATTATCTTCGGCTGGAAAAATTTGGACCTACGATCAAGCTAGACAACAAGAGTCGCAAATGAAGAATATAATCATACATAGATTACTTTTCAACCATTATGAGAACGAGGATGAAACATCTGTTCTGCGAACGATGCCGAAAAACCAAAATCATGCAACAACAAACAAAGAATATGATGCGATTTACGTGGTTCAAAGAGAAAAGCCTACGTCCATGAGGAGAAGTTATTCACTATCACCGGTGGGGGAGAAAAGACATGCCAAAACAATATTACAACTCCACACACTCTCAACTCCTTCTCTAAATAAAAACCTAACCCCTCATATTTATAGGGGAAATTAGGGCAAATCTAAAAGACAAAAATACCCCTCAAACCAACAATATATATCTCATCTCTAATTTGAAACAAAACAAATATGAGATGATACAATTAACATCAACATCAAAATGAATTGGCTGCACCAAGGTGGCTGCCTATATACCCCCTCCCACAGGATCAAGTCAAACATAGTTTTTCAAAAGGGCCCCTCAACGCACTCACCTATGAGCTCGAACATTCATTAAACTTTTGTAATATGTGAACTTCTGAACTGGAAGCACCTATGTCAGCTTGTCTACATGATTATCCCTTAAGTGATAAGAAACTCCAACCTCAGATGCTGAAAGTACAAATACAATATGGTCCTCCAACCAAGCTGGCTTTGGAACATTCTGCCTCCTGGTCCAGATCCTGACAAAAGAATCTTGAACACGACTCTCTGCCACAACTTCCACCACCTCCTGATCATCAACAGTAGGTACCTCATCAATAGTTTCATCATATACCTCATCAAAAATGCGGGGAACTGGTGGAACAAATGGAGTCACATCAAACTCCTTCTAAACAATAGTAATGATCAACCTAGAATGCTCCACTTGCTCTGAGTCCCGAGGCTTTAAAAAACTGGTCTCATGAAAAGTAACATCCCTGCTAATAATTATAATCTTTCTCTCTGCCTGATCATATAATTTGTAGCATTTGACTACATGCCTGAAGCCATTGAAGATTGCCCTCTTTGCCCGTGGTTTCAATTTATCATTCTTTACGTGATAGTAAGCTGGACACCCAAACACTTTCATGTGTACATAATATCTAATAGGATGTCCTGACCACATCTTCTTTGGTGTCTTTTTTTCAATAGTTGCGGAAGGTAGACAGTTCCCAAATGACAAGCATAGTCAAGGGCTTCAGCCCAAAAAATCATGTCTAACCCAGCATTAGACAACATACATCAAACCTTCTCCACAAAGGTCCGGTATATGCACTCTGCCACTCCATTCTGTCGCGGCGTCTCTCTGACTACAAAATGATGCTCTATACCTGATCTCTAGCACTCTTGCAAGAATGTATTTGATGTATATTCATCTCTATTGTCTGATCTGATACATTGAATCTTTTTGCTAGTCTGAGTCTCAATCCACTTCTTCTAAGTCACAAATATTCTCAGAACTTCACTCTTATGCTTTATGGTGTACACTAAAACACATCTGGAATAATCATCAATGAAGGAGACAAAGTATCATCACTCGATGAAAGATTTTGTCTTCATCGGGCCCCAAACATCTGTATGAACATAATCTAAAATACCCTTTGTATTGTGGACGATAGTGTCAAAAGATACTTGTGTCTTCTTATTAAGCACACAATGATCACAGAAATCTAATTTACAGCTTCTTGCTCTCTTAATCAATCCTTGTATTGATAAATCCTGTAGGGAAGCCTATCTAGCATGCGCCAATCTCATAGTGATAAAGTATTACCATCCAAAGAATCATCAGCAAATAAACATTAAGGAGTGACATAGAGAGAAACATCAGACTCACCACCACTAGTAATCTCCTGAGTAATATGAGTCTTCGTCTCTGAGGAGCTCCCCTTGTTTTCTCTTTTGACATGAGGTAATCCTTCTTCAAGTGACCCATCTCTAAACAAAAAATATACTGATTGTGCCTAAGACTACGACCACGTGAATTATTACACTTATGAGTACTGTTATTATTCTTCCTGTGTTATTTCTTCTTTTTCTTAGATCTATCAGGATGAGACACAAGTGATTCAACTGACCCCGTCTTCAACGACACTTTATCTCTTCGGTGGAACCTGTGATTCAGTAATGTCATAGACACCTTACTGTATTTTAAGACCTCCTTACCATAAATGAGAGACATCGTGAAGTTTTTATACTCATTTGGAAGAAAATTCAATAGAAGGAGGGCCTTGTTTTGATCGCCAACATCCTCGTTCAAATATAAAAGATCTGACAACAGTTTCGTAAACTCATCCAAATGCTCATCAATTGAGACTCAACGTGAAACACCCCAACCTAGTTTAACATGAAATTAACATTCCAGTCAGGCCCACAATAAGAAGTAAATTAAGTAACGGTATAAAACAGGTAAAAAATAAAAGTGTTAAAATGAAACTTACAGCGGAAGTAGAGTAAGAAAACCGATAGGTAAAAATGTACCTCATAATGCTGAATTCATTGATCCAACTAGAACTGAATATAACACTATAAAACTATTATACTGTCAATCTGAAATAAACTGATACATCAAAACATTATCGGAACATAATAACACATGATGTTTGTAAACAAGTAAAGTACAATAACAAAGTGGTACAACTAAAAGAAATTGACGACTGTGAAGACTGCGCCGCCTATCCTAAACAGATACCATGACCTGAGGCTCTTGTAAAAACAAGTTAAATTGGGTCAGACTCACTGGAGACTAGGAAAGATTACTGCTCCCAGTAACACTAAAAAAATAAATAAACATTACTTAAATTTAGAATATGCAAAAATTATTTATTATGAATCTTGACACTAGAGTTCATGATCTGAACATAAAATTGATTTACTATGTTTCCTGACACACTTTTCTTACTTGAATGGTTTGTTTATTTTTTGAAATTTTAGGAATGTGCCTGTTAAAAATAAATGAACATTACTTAAATTTAGAATATGCAAAAAATATTTATTATGAATCTTGACATAAGAGTTCGTGATCTGAACATAAAATTGACTTACTATGTTTCCCAACGCACTTTTTTTACTTGAATAGTTCATTTATTTTCTGAAATTTTAGGAATGTGACCGTTGTAAGTTTCTACACATTTCATCACTAGTTGAATCTTATTATTAACGACGACCATGCACAAACAAATATTTGTAGTCTGAGCGACAAATCTGATGGTGCACTGAACTGAATGTCTCTCAAATGGAACACAGATTCCTATCTGAGGAGTTTCATGTCTGTATGTATACATGTGTCATCGACCCGAAGCCTAAAACTCATGTGGTGGCCTACTGGCCCTGAGAACATGGTCGTGTGCCTCCACCAAAAATACGAGGATGAACCTCTTGTGCCATTTTTTGAATTAATCTAAACTAGCGTTCAATAAGACAACATGGGTAGCGTTTTAGTTAAGTACATTAAGTTTAGAATTTTCATGTAATTGAATCTGATAATTTAGTTTAAGTGTACCTACCCCTTGACTTGATTCTGATTATAGGAACTTGTTACTTTCAAGTGCGTATACTGACATAATTAAAACATGAATTAAAATAGTCTGAAATGTCTAACTAAAAGAGTTGAATTTCTTACCGCGGTGTTTCGACACTTGTAAACGCAGTAGTGTGACATGGTTTTCTTTCCAAAAGGTCTGACCACTAAGAACTTCTCCAACTAGAGGTGAAAAACACCTCTTTTTGAGTGCTAGAAAATCCTTATAATAATATCCATACAATTCTTAAAATTAGAAAGCGATTCCCAATAAGGTAAATTATGTTAGCTAGAATCAAATCACTTCCAAGCATTTCAGAGATAAAGACCTCACCTCAAATCAAAGGTAAATGAGAGATCTCTCTAATCTCGAACACTGACAATTAAATGGATTTGAAATTGAGTGAAAAATTCACATAAAATTGGGCTCCACGATATAGGGTTGCTATGAAACTCGCCAAATTGAGCAAACCACAACCAAAATGAAAGGTATATCAAACCAGAGATCTTTACCTCGATCTAGAGATGAGGATTAGACAAAAAAATCGACCAAGCTTTGACACACGGACGCGTCAATTCCTCTAAAATCTGAAATCAAAAGCCATTAGGGCATGCTTACATGATAGAAGTGAATATAACCCCTGAATAAAAAAAAAGAATGACGCGTCGGAAAACAAAAACACTGCTTCAAAAACTTTTCGTGTCGGATAGGGTTAAGGAACTACCTTTTGATGTGCTTGGAAGGAAGGAGAGGGTCGACTAGGGTTGTTGAGGAGGAAGGAGAAGTCGGCGTTGATTTATAGCGAGGAATGAGAGGTTGATTTGGACTCCTGTTGTCGGATAAAACAAGTGTTATGGGAGTAGGAGCGGCGTCGAATGCTGGAGTGCGGAAAGATTTCCGCTCGGCTGGGAAGAAGGGGTTATATGAGAGGGTGTGGGTTTTTCCTTTTTAACCTAGCGGGTTCAAATGAAACGACATGGGCCGGATATGATAACTTGTGGAGAAAACCTTAAGCTTGTATATACTATCTCAAATAATCAAATACAAGGTATGAATACACATTTATAGGAGGGAGAAAGAGAGAAGAGGTCCCTATACATGATGTGGGACTAAAGAGGAGAAAAGAAGAAAACTAAATAAATGGGCTCCAACATAAGCCTATTTACATGGGCTTTTCCAACACTCCCCCGCAACCTGGAGCGTACAAGTCGTAGACACCCAACATGGACAGGAACTGTAAAATAGGGTACTTGGTAGGGCCTTTGTGAGGATATCACAACTTGTTCAGTCCCCGGAACATGCTTCAATTCTATCTTCTTCATTTGGACATTCTCCTGGATAAAGTGACACTCTACTTCAATATATTTTGTTCTTTCATGGATGACCAGATTCTTTGTTATGTGTATAGCCGCTTGGCTGTCACATAACAGGAGGACAGGTGAGGAAAATTTGACTCCTAGATCATCAAGGAGACTTTCAAGCCATGTAAGCTCAGAGACAACTGATGTCATCGATCGGTATTCTGCTTCAGCTAAAAATCGAGCAACCAGGCTTGTTTCTTACTCCACCGGGTAACAAGATGATCTCTAAAATAGGTACAAAAACCACTGGTTGACCACCGATCATCCAAAGAACCAGCATAATCTGCATCAGAATACGCAACCAGCATTGGAGTAGAGGACGAGGTTTTGTATACCAGCCCTTGATCTGTAACTGATTTAAGGTATCTTAGGATGCACTCAACGGCTTAAAAGTGAGATATTTAGGGTGGATGCATAAACCGACTGACCACCCGAACAACAAAGGAAATATCTGGTCTTGTGACTATTTGGTAAATCAATTTCCCAACAAGTTGTCGATAATATTCCAGATTTTGGAGAAGAAGATCTGTATCGGAAGCATGTGCACACAGCTTATGATTTGCATCCATTGGAGTAATAGTGGGCTTGCATCCAGAGTAGCTAGCATCTTGAAGGAAATCCAGGCAGTACTTTTGTTGGCAGAGAACAAGTCCATCCTGACGTCTCGAGATCTCAAGACCAAGGAAGTATCGAAGATGCCCCAGATCTTTTGTTTGAAAGACGGAGCTAAGGTGATTTTTGAGTGCTTGGATTCCCTTTGAATCATCTCCAGTGATTAAGATGTCATCAACATATACTAATAGAAGTACCGTTTCTATTATCTAATGATGAGTGAACAAAGAGAAGTCTACTGAGCTTCAAGTAAAGTCGACTTCCTGAACTGCCTTACCGAACTCGTCGAACCATACCTGAGCGGATTGTTTGAGATCATAGATGGACTTCTTAAGATGACACACTCGGGACTCCCCCGTGGTCTCAAATCGGGAGGTTGCTGAATGCAGACTATTTCCTGGAGGTCGCCATTTAGAAACACATTCTTAATATCCAGTTGATGTAAGGGCCATTGACGATGCACAACCATGGAGAGGAGGACATGAATGGTGTTGAGTTTGGCTACTGGAGAGAATGTTTCCTCAGAATCAAGACCTTGTTGTTGGGTGAAACCACGAGCCATCAAGCGGGCCTTCAAATGGTCAATTGTCTCATAAGGAGCATGTTTGATGACAAAGACTCATTTACACCCAACATGTGTTTTACCAATAGGTAGAGGTACAAAGTTTCAGGTCTGGTTAGCCCAGAGAGCAGTCATTTCTTCTTCCATGGTCGCCCACCAACCAGGATGTTGGAGAGCCTCCTATACATAGTTAGGTACAAAGATCAAGGATAGTGAAGTGGCAAAAGTTTGAAGTCATGGGGATAGGCGATGTAAGTGAAAGAAATTGTACCTAATCACCTAGAGGGGGGGGGGGGTGAATAGGTGACTAAATCTTTTTAGAATTTTTAGGCAAATTACAGATTATATCACAGAGTTATAATTACTTCTTCACAGAAATCAATCAGCAATCACAGAATCAAACATGCACACAGTGAACACACAGATTTATAGTGGTTCCCCAAGGTTTGGGTACATCCACTTTCCCCCTTCGCCTATCTAGTAGTGTACTAGATTCGGCCAAACTCCTCCACTATCTCAGATCCTCAGATCTTACACTCAGAACCCCAAACAGGTTTCTACAGCTCAGGCCCAAGGCCCTACAACTCAGTCTTCTCCAAAGACCTACACTCAACCTTCAACAAGGCCTACACTCAGCCACAAGGCCTACACTCAGCCACAACAGGCCTACACTAAGAGAAATAGATCTCTTACACTCAGTCACACAGGCCCTACCACTCAGCCTTTATAATTACAGGTTTACAACTCAGATCTCTAAGGATCCTACAAGAAATTTAGAATTACAAAGTGTATACCTACAACTCAGAAAAAGAGAGATGAGTTGATAGGTTCTTGATGAGTTCTTGGAAGAACTCTGCTGAGATCAACCTCACTTGGCTTTCTTTAAAGCTTCTTGAATGTAGAACACAATAGGATTGATTCTCTGCAGTTGATCTTCAATCACTGCAACTTGAGATTCAGAACTAGGTCTGAACCCTTCTTCACAGCCTGGTTCCAATGGCTGTCTTCTTGGAAGGAGCTCTCTCTCTCCAACTTCTTAGATCTTCACTTGATTCTTCAATGAATAGCTAGACCTTCTTCTTTGATTGTTGATCTCTTGTTGTTAATCTCTTAGACTCTTGATCATCTCTTTCTGTTCACAGTATAAGCCTATATAGGCCTTCTTCATGGTGATCGGCTGATCCAGTTTCTAACGGCTTTCTGACATCTCTGATAGTTGTAGTAGAACGGCTGGAATGGCAGCTGTCATGTCATCCAGTCACTTCTTGAAATATCTGTAACTGTCTGAAAGTGTCGAGACAATCTGTCTTTAAGTGTCGACACTTGTAGACTAAGTGTCGACACAAGTAGACTAAGTGTCGACACTAGCCTTCAAGGTGTCGACACAACTCCTTATGTTGTAGAATTTATATCTCAACACTGCTTATTCATCATGTGTCGACACTGATATTGTGTGTCGACACAACTCCTTGTTCTTCAGTACTTTGTTGAATTCTTGTAAGTGTCGACAAAACTCCTTTGTGTCGACACATCTTTATGTGTTGAACTTGTTCAGTGTCGACACATCTTCTTGGTGTCGACACATGCCTTCTGTGTTGATACTTGCTGAGTGTCGACACAGCTCCTTGTGTCGACACATTCTTCTTCTATTGAGACTTTGGCTGAGTGTCGACACTGCTCCTTTGTGTCGACACTTGTACTTAGAATTTTTTGTTGAACTTTGCTGAGTGTCAACACAGCCTCCTAGTGTCGACACTTTCTTCATGTATTGAGTCTTCTGATGTGTGTCGACACATTCTTCATTGTGTCGACACTTTCTTCATGTGTTGAGTCTTCTGCTGAGTATCGACACATTCTTTATTATGTCGACACTTATACTTAGACTCTGCTGAAATTTGCTGAGTGTCGACACAGCCTCCAAGTGTCGACACTTTCTGATGTAGACACAGTTCCTCTGGGTGTCGACACTGCTTCTAAGTGTCGACACTTCTTCACTGGACTTCTCTTCATTGAGTGTCGACACAGCCTTCATGTGTCGACACTTTCTGTCTGGTGTCGACTCTGCATCCCTGGTGTCGACACAATTACTCCAAGTGTCGGCACTGCTTGCCTGGGTGTCGACACAAGTATTCTTAAGTGTCGACACTTTCCTTCTGGGTGTCGACACATGGACTTAGAAACTTTTCATCTTTCCCTGCAAATACTTGACCTGAACAACTAAACTCAAAACACATCAAATACATTTTGATGTATATCATTGAGTAGGGTGAGACTTCTTCAAATCAGGTATATTTAAACCAATGTACCCAACAATCTCCCCCTATTTGGATAAGTCATAACCCTTAGTCAATGATATATACCATACATAATAAAATTACAGAATGATGTAAAACAGGATTATGCAATCAGGGAAAGTACATAAACATGTATTAAACAAAACATGTACACACATATATCTCAGAACAATTATGTAATAGATTTTTCACACAACACATTGTTCTAACAACTTTGTCATATTCATTATACAAAAGTTTACAGAGTGTTTAAAATCAAAAGATTACAACTGTAAACTAAAGATAATTCTATTCTATTTTTGCTCAGCTTCCTTGATAACTATGCCCTTCCCAGACTGTATCTTTGCTTGCACAGGGGCTTCAGCATCTTCAACATCAGCATGCTTCTTGCCTTTAAGATCCTTTTTCTTTAGCTCTTCAGCTTTGATCTTTTGCCTCTCAAAGTAATGATAAGGCTTGAGAAAGTACTTGCTAGGCTCCTGGGCAGTAGGAGGTAGCTTTCCCAACTTAGCCTTTCTTCTATATTGCACAATGGCTTCTTGCCTGGACTCATGCTTTCTCCATTCCAGTTCAGAATACCACTTATTTCTGTCTTGAATATTATCCTTGGCAGCCTTCCATGCAGTTAAGATAATATTCCTTGAAGTGGGACTCCACTGTTCAAAATTAGGCCTTTGTTCAGCTTGCTCTCTGAACCTCTTCTTAGACAACTGAGTCTCTTGTTCTTTCAGTATAGCTTCTTGTATAGCCTCAGATACTGGCTGAACCACTTTTTCTATGATGACATTTTGCTGTCCCTCAGGTGGGCTATACATTGATTGTATATCTGCTTGTATCATATCAAAGTCTAGTGGAGGATAGATCACCTGAGCTACTTCAGCTTGCTCACCTCCAAGATAGGCAGGATTAATCCCAGACTCTGCAACATTATCATCATCACATAAATGAGGATAACCAAGAGTGGCTCTGATGGAATTGGAAATCCATTTTGCATGATCAGAGCCTGCTTTGACTAACACCCTCTCTCCCTTTATGACTTCTTTTTCTATGTGATCTCTTAAATCATCTTTCTGAAATCTGATTTGTGCATTTAGGTAATTGAATCCATCCTTGTAAAAAGGTTTCAACCTTTGGAGTTTTTCAGTGATCAACTTATGAGAGTTTTCAATAGCAGAAGTAACAGCAGTTATGCCCTCTTGTAAAGCTTTATCAAACTCTGTCTTAGCAGTAGCATTAGCTGTAGTCTCTCCAGCATTTGCTATATTCTTCATCTCTGTGACAATTGCATTGTGAGAAGCAATCAAATTGTCATTCATCCTGAGCTGGTTCTCCAGAACATATCATTGCTTCACTACAAGTTAATCCACTTGTGCTTTGATCTTTTCTTGATGAGTTACTAGATAGACTACTGCATTCCCTCCCTTGTGGAAGCAGTCGGTCATCTCCTTCTTATTTAGATTCATCTCAAATCTAATAGACTTAATGTCTTGGGCCAGATCAAATTGTAAAGACTTATGCCCCGCATCCATATATGTTTCTATTGCTTTCCTTTGCTCATCAAGCTTTATTTGCATTGCAACTATCAGAGAACTGTAATCTACAGATGGTGATGACTGTGGTGTAGGCTGTGGTGCAATAGTTTCTAAAACCTTTTTGTAAGTTTGGCTCCTTCTTTTAAAGACTTGGAATTTCCTTTTCTTTGCTCTTGCAGCCTCCTCATCTTCAGAAGCTGATGTGCTGGCTATTTCTACCCTCTCCCTAGGTAGCTCCTCAACATCCTTTGGCTTCTCAGACTCTTTCCTTACAGTTTCTTCTAGAATCTCTACTTGCTCCCCCTCAACTTGGGCCTTCTCCCCCTCAGCAGCAGCACTTTCCTTCTCAAAGTCTGTTTGGAGAAGATCAGAGAAAAGTTCTTCCAAAGTAAACTCTTGTTGATGAGGGGGTGGAGAATTCCTGATCTCATCAACTACTTGATCAGACATTACTTGATCTGCAACAGATGTATCCTCCATGACAACATCTTGGGGTTGACTAGGAACCTGAGGTTGCTGATTTGCAGGAGAAAATGTGTCAGTTATAACTGCATTCTCAATAGAGAAATCTAATTGGTTTATTTCAGTTATTACCTCAAGTATGGTTTGTGTAGCTCTTTCACTTTCTAGAGGAGTTGACTCTTCAACCAGTAGAGACTCACCCTGGATAGAATCCTGGTGAAGAGGGCTAGCCTGTGGTTGCTCCCCCTGCCTGTTTGCAGCTACTTTTCTATCTGGAGACTTTCCAACAGTTCCAGTTTCTTGTTCATCATCTGGTGTAAAGACAACATGCTCTTCAGAGCTACTAGAGGAATCTTGAGCCACTGGGGCTATCTTCTTCTTCTTCTTTTGGGGTGTTACCTTCTCAGGTGATGGCAATTCCTTGGTCAAGACCCTATCCCATCTTGAGAAGATTCTCATGTCCATCTTCCTCATGTGATTGATCTTTGATCCTGCAGCTTGACTCATAACCTCTGGTATACTACCGGCAAGGTATAGACTAAGAATCCTACCCAAATTGGGTTTCTTCAGGCTCTCCTTAATCTTCTCAAACAAACTCCAGACCAATCAGTATTTAGCTGGAAGATTAACCTTGTCATTAGATTGAACATATATGCTGAAATCCTGTCATATCCTCCAGACTTGCACAGGATCACCTAACCAACAATTTCAGAGAGAAATTTCCCTTGGCTGTTCATCCCCTTTCTATTGAATACTGATCCAATTTTCATCTTGGAATCCAGTCCACACCATGTTAAAGCTTCTCTGGTCTTAGAAGCAGAAACTTCATCTTCTTCTTTAGTCCTTGGTAGGTTTAGTACCTTTCTCAAACTCTTAGGTAAGACCTTCACCTTTTCTCCATGAACCCTTGACTTTATCGTGAGTCCAGATTCGTCTAGGGTTGCGCCATTCAGAAACTCTAGAACTTCTTTTTTTCATATCTTGGTTGGCTCTGAAACAAGAAAATCTAACCCTGAGTTTGCAACTAGGATTACCACATCCTTGATCTCTGGTTCTGCATCATCAAACGCGTGCCACACCAGTTCATAGCCTTCATTCACGTTCTCTTCGAGCTTGGGCGCCATTAGGGTTTGAAGAATTTGAATTGAGAGAAGAGAGATGTCGACACACAAGTTTGGTCTCGAAACTTTAGTGAGCGTGTCGACAGACAATGACGAAATCCTATTTATACCTTTCTAGGATTGAAGATGAAAGGGCGCGTCTACAAACTTAAATTGTGTCGACACTGTTGAAAAGTGTCGACACAGACTTATAATGTCTCGACACCTATGTGTCGACACAAGTATAGTTGACAGAATATATGTGTCGACACTTGTTTATGTGTCGACACCGCTTAGCTCGACACATAGTCGAGACTTTTACTTCACTAATTCTGCATAAAGTCTAAGTGTCGACACCATCTTGGATGTGTCGACACCTATCCCGTATGTGTCGACACTAATTTTCTGAAGTGTCGACACCAACTTTCTAGATGTGTCGACACCTTTTCTCTGAAGTGTCGACACCAATTTTCTATCTCGACACAGACAACTCTGTGTGTCGACACTATTTTACTTAGCAATTTCTATAAACTTATTCTAAGTTTATCATACCTAATTTAATTTTAAATCTATTGAACTTGGTTTCTTCTAAAGGCTTAGTATACATGTCAGCTAGTTGATTATCTGTATTAACATACTCCAGTGAAATATCTTCTTTTTCTACATGTTCCCTTAGAAAATGATATTTTATTTCAATGTGTTTAGTTCTACTATGAGAAACAAGATTGTTTGCAATAGATATAGCACTAGTAGAATCACAAAATAGTGGTGTTCTACTTACTTGAATACCATAGTCTACTAGCTGATGTTGTATCCATAGAAGTTGAGCACAACAACTTCCTGCAGCCACATATTCTGATTCTGCTGTGGAGATAGCCACACTTGTTTGCTTCTTGCTACTCCATGAAATCAATCTTCCACCTAGGAATTGACAGGTACCAGTTGTACTTTTCCTATCTTTCTTGCAGCCTGCAAAATCTGCATCTGAATAACCTGTCAGTTCAAAGTCTCCATTCCTAGGGTACCAAAGGCCTAGATAAGGAGTGCCCTTAAGATATCTCAGTATTTTTTTGACTGCTATCAAATGAGACTCTTTAGGGCATGCTTGGTACCTAGCACAGACACATGTAGCATACATGATATCTGGTCTACTTGCAGTCAAATATAGAAGTGAGCCAACTATCCCTCTATACAAAGTCTCATCTACAAGTTTCCCTGCACCATCTTTGCTAAGAGACATACTTGACCCCATAGGAGTTTTCATGGTACTGGAACATTCCATACCATACTTCCTTATCAGTTCTAGGGTGAACTTAAACTGGCATATGGATAAACCATTCTTAGTCTGTCTAACTTGGAGACCCAAAAAGAACTTAAGTTCCCCCATACTGCTCATCTCAAATTGTCCTTGCATAAGTTTTGCAAACTTTCTACAAAGACTACTTTCAGTAGACCCAAATATTATGTCATCTACATATATTTAGACTAGTATTATCTTGCCTCTGGATTCCCTAAGGAATAGAGTCTTGTCTATTTTCCCCCTTGTGAATTTATTCTCAATGAGAAAACTAGACAGGGTTTCATACCAAGCCCTAGGGGCTTGTTTTAACCCATACAAAGCCTTCCTAAGTCTATAGACATAATTAGGTTGAGTTGAATCAACAAAACCTGATGGCTGTTCCACATAGACCTCTTCCTTTAGATTACCATTCAGAAAGGCTGACTTAACATCCATTTGGTAGACTTTAAATCTTTGATAGGTTGCATAGGCCAGGAACATCCTTATGGCTTCCAGTCTGGCTACTGGAGCAAAGGTTTGATCAAAGTCAATACCTTCTTCCTGCCTATATCCCTTAGCAACCAATCTTGCTTTGTTCTTGATAATTACTCCATGTTCATCCATTTTGTTCCTAAAGATCCACTTGGTTCCAATTATGTTGTGGTCTTTTGGTTTAGGAACAAGCTCTCAGACTTTGCATCTCTTGAACTGATTCAGCTATTCTTGCAGTGCCTCAATCCAATGAAGGTCTAGGATGGCTTCTTCAAACTTGTTTGACTCTACTTGAGATAGAAAACTGGAGTAGAGTGCTGCACTTAGATTTCTGCTCCTTGTTTGTACCCCTTGTCTTATATCACCAATGATTTGATCTGCTGGATGATCTCTTAGATGCCTATTAGCTGGAGGCATCCTGGCTTCAGGTTGAACTCCTTCAGCTTCTTCATCTTGCTGCACTCCTTGGTCTTCTTCTACATCAGGTACATGTAGTACTCCCCCTGGACAACAACCACTATCATCTACATGCTTACTTGCATTAGATCCTTCTTCAATAGTGAGTTTGTCCATCTTCTTAGTCACACCTGTGGAGCTGCAAATACTTCTAGACAACTCATTGTTAATAAGTCTAGCTTCATCAAATACTACATGTACTGACTCTTCTACAACTTGAGTAGACAAGTTATAGACCCTATAAGCCTTACTATTGTTACTGTACCCAACAGTAAGGATACATAATTCATCATGGGATGAGCGGTAGATTCTGGTGCCGGATCAGCATGACGCGAAACATTAGAGGTCGAAGCGGACTGTATTGGGGCAATAGAGCCAGGATGATGACGAGTGTAAACACATATAAGAGGTGGCTTGGAAATAGTGGGAGCCTTGTAAGGAATTTTTGGCGGTTGAGGAGTGGTAATGGGAATGACATGTCGTAGGATGGGTGGTGGTAGAGGTGTTGGATCTGAAGAAGAAAAGAAAAGAAGATCCTCTCGAAAGGTAACATCAGCAGAAACAGTCACCTTGTGGGTAGCAGGAGAGTAACATACGTAGCCTTTCTGAGTACATAAATAACCAACAAAGATGTGTTTGGCCGCCCGAGAATTCAACTTGTCCGTGGATGGACCAAGAATGTGAATATAGCAAGTACACCCAAATATGTGAGGTATGAGAGATAATTCTAGAGTATAGGGGAACATGAGGCTGAACGGAGTTGCATTTTGGAGTATGGGGGAAGGGAAACGATTAATCAGATAGCAAGCCGTCAAAAGTGCAAAGTTCCAATAAGCTTTGAGAGCCTGCATGTGTAGCATGAGAGAGCGAGCAACATCGAGTAGATGTCGATTCTTACTTTCGGCGACTCTGTTTTGTTGGGGGGGGGTATAAGCACATGATGTTTGGTGAATGACCCCATATTTAGAATAAAGGTTCACAAATTAGTGGATAGTGTATTCGCGAGCATTATCCGTGCGAATAGTTTTGATGTTCTTGGAGAATTATGTTTGGGTCTCAAGGAGGAATGCCCGAAAGACACAGGGAAGCTCAGTGCAGTCACGAAGTAAATATAGTCACGTCATTCGAGAATACTCATCAATAAAAGTTAGAAAATAGTGATATCCAAAAATACTAATGATTTTGTACGGTCCCCAAATATCGGAGTATACTAAAATAAAATTAGCAGAGCTTCGAGTATAATGAGATGGAAAAGATGAACGAGGCTGCTTGTCAAAAACACAAGATTCAAACTGAAAAGGAGGAAGAGATATATCCGGTAGAGCCTTCTGGAGGATTGGTAAAGGGGCATGCCCAAGACGCCGATATCAATCGACGGAGGAGACGGAAGAGAGGATAATAGGAGAGTCATCAAGAAGGTAGAGCTCATTATACAGTCATCCCTTACCAATGATATTCCGCGTCTGTCGATCATGTATCAAAAAATTAAGAAGATGTAAAGATTACATAATAATTTAAATCAGCAGTGAGGCGACCAATAGAAAGTAAATTAAACAGGGAGCCCAAAACATGAAGAGCCAAGCGTAGAGATAGAGAAGAAGTGAGAGGGATATCAGCAGAGCCGAAGACCGGAATAGTGTCCCCATTGGCCACTATAATACACTTAGGATGAGGAGAATCTAGGTACTGATGTGACCATAATGAGGTGAAGTGATGAGTGGCACCTGAATCCACTATCCAGCATGGACTAGGGGTGAGACAAGTGATACCTTAATGTGAGATGGAGGCAGCAGAGGCAACAGAGGCAGGTGACGACTGAGCAGACCATTAAGTTGTTAGAGCTGAAGTTGGACCTATTCAAGGTCAGTATGGGTGACATATGAGTTGTTGACAGCAACAACAACCTGTGGACGAGGAGGAAGCCCATACTTGCGATAGCAAGTGGCCTCAAGGCGGCCATCCTTACCGCAGAAGGAACACTTTGGTCGTGGCCGACCTCCCCGACCTCGGCCCCGATAGCCTGAATCCCCCCCCACGAGCAGGAGGAGGGAGAGGTAGTAAGGGCGCAAAAGTCTGCTGAAGGAGAGCCGGCGATGGAGGTCTAGAAATATAAGGAGGTTGTGAGACCTTGAGCAACATGGAACACACATCTAATAGTGACAAAGTAGCAGTAGAGGAGAGGATTTGAGCCTGAACGCTCTGAAGATGAGGTAGTACACGAGCCATCATCATGACAACACTGACAACTTCTTTTTGAGTACGTTGTGCAGTAAGATCCAGCATAGGAGGTTGATGTTGAATCCAGGATTCAACCAGAGTCTTGGCCCGAGCAATAAAGAAGGTGAGGTTGGTGTCCCCCCGAACATCAAGAGTCTGAAGATCAGTTATGACATCATACAAGTGCTGGAGACTACCTCTGCCGGAATAGAGAGAATGGAGCTCATCCCACATCGCCTTGGCCATTTAATGATACATAGCCATGCGATAAGGTTCACCATCAAGGGAGTTGAGGAGCCACGTCTGAACTCGACCATCGTTGCGCAACAAATCTTTAGTAGGAGCAGCGGGAACAACCTAGGTCAGGTGATGTAGAAAGCCTTGGACTGAAGAATGCGACGAACAGAGTACACTCACTCCACAAAGTTCTTCTTCCCGGCTAAAGAAATGGTAGTGATCCACAATTCATCCCGGAGTTCAGGGGCAAGGGCTGGGCGGTCTGTAGAAGAGAAAGCCGCCTATCCGGTAGAATCAAGAGAAGACCCCATATCCAGGCAGTCAGGAGGCTAGATCAATGGAAAGAAGACCAGCGGATAGGGAGGAGACCACGCGAGTAGATCGGGCGACCAGAACAGCAAGCAGAAAGAGGATACTCGAGAAGACCGCACTATCTCGGTGACAACACACCAGCGGCTAGGACAGAATAGGTCACGACCAAAAAACGGAGCAGTTAGAGAGGAAAAACCGCCTTGACTAAAGAACAAGAGAAGTCGCACGGTCTCGGTGACAACACACCAGCTGAAAGAGGTCGCGACCAAGATGAGGAGCCCGCAAAGGGTAGAGAAGCCGTTTCGACTAAGCAGAGAAGAAACCGCGCGAGAATTCCACACGGTCACGGTGAGCACACCAGCGACAAGGAAAGATGTCGCGACCTAGATGCGGAACTCGCAATGGTTAGGGAAGCCGCAACAACTAAGCAAAGAAGAAACCGTACGAGAAGTCTGCATGATCACAATGAGCACACTAGCGACAAGGAAAGATGTCGCGACCTGACCTAGATGCAGAGCTCGCAGTGGTTATAGAAGCCACACCGACTAAGAGAAGTCGCGGCGAGAAGAGAGGAAGACAGGTAGAAGAAGCACGCGGTGAGAAGACGAGGAGGCGAGAACTCGGCAGGTAGATAAGGGGACCACAACGAGTAAACATGAAGCAGGTAGCCGGGAAGAAACCGCGCTGGTAGAGGGAAAAGGGAGAAGGCCGCACCCGACAGAGAGAGAGAGTTATAAAAAGGGGGGCCAAGAGAGAAGAAGAAGAGGTGAAAGCCACGAGAGAGAGAGAGAGAGAGAGAGAGAGAGAGAGAGAGCAGGAGGAGCGGTTAGAAAGAACTTAACCGCGCAGGAAGCCACGATTTGAAAGGGAGTTAACCACACGTAAAGCTGGGGTTAGAAAAGAAATTAACCGCACGGAGGACCGGCTCTCTCTGATACCATGTGGAGAAAACCTCACTCTTATATATACTATCTCAAATAATCAAATACAAGGTATGAATACACATTTATAGGAGGGAGAAAGTGAGAAGAGATCCCTATACATGATGTGAGACTAAAGAGGAGAAAAGAAGAAAACTAAATAATTGGGCTCCAACATGGGCATCTTTACATGAGCTTTTCCAACATAATTGAAACCCTAAATCATTGCGACCACAATAGATTATTAACAGTTAAAATGCTGACTATTTATTATCTGATTGTCTTGCATATTAAAATAATTAAAACTAATTATAACCTCCACAACTCATTTTTTTAATTAAATTTGCTCGTGGTCGGACTCTAAAATTTTATATTGATCGTGACATTAATATTTAGTGCGTTGCACCACTGCACGTCTAATCTGAAACTGGTACAATCGACGCTTCATGTGGAGACGATTCTCCACGCTCTTTGTGAGATATTTTTTCTCCAGCGTCCTCTAAAGATTTCTCACATAAGTCT
The DNA here is from genome assembly GCA_039583875.1 of Platanthera guangdongensis. Classification (NCBI taxonomy): domain Eukaryota; kingdom Viridiplantae; phylum Streptophyta; class Magnoliopsida; order Asparagales; family Orchidaceae; genus Platanthera; species Platanthera guangdongensis. The sequence goes on along the minus strand of CM077151.1, from coordinate 50,659,280 downwards.
CCAACATAACCCCGTATTTGATTTCCCGAGTTAGACAATTTCTGATCAACCCACAAGCGTTGATTCATCTTTTTCCTATGCTTTCTCATTCATCTTATCAGGTCATGCATCACCATCAAGAACATTCTCCAGATTTAGAGAGCATAACGCATTCATCACCTCGCATCTCCAAATGTCAAAATTACCCTTTCCATAAAACTTGGTAACATCAATGTTAACTGAATATGAACCCGTATGATGAATCATTGATTCTGCCGCTCCAGAATCTCCTGTATTTTCGATTGATTACAACAATAATAACACAAAAAACAAAACAATACAAAGCACCGCTGCCTCCTCGTTTGAACGAAAATTTACAGGCGAAATCAAATATCAGTCAAACCTCCTTTTCGGAAACTGAAGATTTAGGCCCGAGCCCTGTTGCAGATTTGCGTTTCCTCTTGCATACAGGCGTCTCCAAAAAACGAAAAATCGCACCGCAATCTGTCTCTTATACCACTTGTTGTGCGAACGATAAATAAAAACCAAAATCGCACAACAACAAACAAAGAACATGATGCAATTTACGTGGTTCAGCGAGAAAAACCTACGTCCGCGGGGAGGGACTATTCACTATCACTGGTGGGGGAGAAAGGAGAGGTCAATACAATATTACAACTCTACACACTCTCAACTCTTTCTCTTAAATAAGAACCATAACCACTCATATTTATAAGAAAAATTAGGGTAAACCCAAGAAGACAAAAATACTCCTCAAACCAACAACATCTTATATACACAATGAGCTTCAACCAAAATAATTTTAATATTTTAGAATGGTGGAAATATAAAAATTAAAGTTAACATATTATGTCAATTATGACTCGTGATATACTAACAATCTAATAGCTTCGAAATCTGCTTTTTCTTTGAGTGACAGAATATTGAACGAGCAAAGATCATGTTTAACCGACGAATCGTTACAAATTTGCATTTGCTACAAGGACTATCTCGATGTCATGAAATGAACGCAACATATTTCACAAGTTGAGACGAGCACCTCATAGTTTGAAAAAGACATGAATGCGTTGAATATCGCTGATGAAGACTAGATTTCATTTGAACGTACTTCAATCTATAATTTTTTGAATTTCATGTAATATTTTATAATTTGTAAACTATTATATGAATTTTAATTTTGTAATGTTATGTAATTTTTGTAATTTCATTTTGAATTAATAAAATTAAATCTTATTTTCATTTATGTTGGATTGTAATATAATATCTTATATATTATAATATTATATTTTATGAATAATAAAATAAATTAAAACACAAAAGTTAAGATTTTGCCCTTAACTTTATGTTAAAAAATTAATTAATTAATTTATATATCTATATTATATTAAAAAGAAAAAAAATCCTTTGATTAGATATTCACTTTCACCTCTCTTTATTAAAAAAATTCTTGTTTTTTAAATTTATATTTTCTTTTATTTAAAAAAATGTGTTTTCATATAAATAAAGTCCTCTACCTACAACAAAAAAATATATTCTCCCCACCCCTCACAAACTCATGTTCACCCCGCAAAAATGCGCAGCAAGCAAAGTACAACATTTAAGAGTTTGCGAGCGACGGGAGTGCCGTCGTGTCAGGACAACATCGTGATCGGGATAATGACACACGAGACACATGGGCCCCCGCGCACTATCTCAGTTGAAGCATAGTCGTGGTTGGTCGTAGGGGCGGAGCCCCGTGCCTGTCACGCGTAATGTCGAACAATTATAATTTATAAAACAGTTTTGATTTTTTCTAGTTAAAACTTTTAATATTTTTTAAATATAATTTAAAATGTTATTTTTTATAAATATTTATTATGGATTTTTAAAAGATTTGACCTGAGCCCAACCCGAGCCAGTTCAAAGCCCGGTCAAATCCCAGCAAAGGCCCAAGTTTTGGGCCTTGATGGGCCTCTAGTTTTAGTGGAGGCCCGGGCACGGCCTGGACCCGGTTAGCAAAGGGTCCGATCTGGACCCGACATCAAAAAAGTCCGGGCCCAACGGGCTTGGCCCTACAAGCCTAATCTGCACGCCTAATTAGATCCCGAGGGGTGAGGTGATCCTAGTAAAGTCTAAGTTAACTCAAATCAAAATCTCCTAGGATAAAAATTGAGTTTTTCTTATCTTAAGGACAAAGAAAAGTTTAATCTAGTGGTCTTACAATCTCAGGGGTCCACCTTCACTCACTGGGGTCTACTGGGTTCTAGTAGGGCCCACTAGCTCTTCTAGCTACAGTTTCAAACTTCTAAGCCCCTTAAAAATTATAGGATGCAACAAGTTAACTTTATAAGCATGATCTTATGAAAGTATTAGAGATATTGTGTCTATGTTATTCCTCTATGTGGATACTATTTTAGACCTGAACATATATGAAGTTAGCTTGATCATTCCAAAGCCTAATAGTAGAACTAGACCATGGATAAGGAAGATAATCTATGAGGCATGCAACTAAGGCTTCGTTTGGCACAGTGGTGACGGTCATGAACATGGGGGTTAAATTGTCATTTGTTAACGCCCACCAAAGGAACTTCATCCACTTTTATGTTCAAACAGATGTTTGTTAGGTGATCCTTAACCAATGACGGTTTAACCCATGTGTTTATGACCTCCACCACCGTGCCAAACAGAGCCTAAGTAATTCTCGGACTAAATGCAATATGCGACTAAGGCTCCGTTTGACGTGGCTTATCGCGGCTTATTTGTTCCAGTGAGGTTGGACGAAAACGTCATCGGCATACCAAAATCTTATGCCCCAAACTAGTTTTTTTTTGTAACGGTACTGTTGCGGCCAAACTCGACATCCCGGTGAGACCGGAATAACCTGGACCGCCTTAGCTCTCGGAACGGTCGAGCGCGCGCACAGTCAACGAAGTACGTCGATCGTACAAACGAAGTTTTAACGTGGAAAAAATCCCTCAACCAGGTAAAAAACCACGTGACCGAATATGTGCCAGTCAAAGTGCACTATTTTCTTGTTGTTACAGCTTTTGTTGAATAGAGAGCGACAGACCGCTACTCGTTACAATTTGGAGATGAGAGCACACTTAGCACACGGAGGACGACAACCCGTCGTGCCGGGCGTTCGTTACAAATTGCACTTTGCGGCGATAGGTTTTACTGGGCGTCCCGCTGGCACTGAACGCAGGCGCGGAGCACTTGAGTTTGCGGTCACAAAGGCCTCCCGAAAGCGGAGAGATCGAGTTTCGTCACGTGGCTTGAAGGTGGCTCGAACGTGGCTTGGAGATGACTTGAATATGGCTCGGGAGTGGCTTGAGTGCGGCTCGAATGCTGGTAGTAGGAGAAATTTGGCAGGGCTTCGACCTGAGGAAGAAGAAAGCTGAAAGGAAAAAGGTGAGAAATGAGAAGTCCCGATGCTCCTTTTATAGCCTCCACGAGGTGATTATGGTGGTTACGCAGCTATCCGCACACCATAACCACCAACATAAATATTTTTATCACAGTTTAAGAGTGCATATTGTGATCATTTATTTTTCTACCCGCAGACCAATTATATTAATAATAAAATTCCCTCACTAACATGACGGTTAGTTGGTGGTTACCTGCGAATCGGACGGCGCAGATCGATCCGCGATGATCGGATGTTGGGGATGGGCCCCCACGGGCGGCTGACGAACTTGCCGCTGAACCCGCCGGCGAGGAGGGAGGCCGCCGCCGCCGGTCGGGCGAGCGCGCGGGGACTAAGCCAGCGGCGGAGAGGGGACTGTCGACCGCTTCCTCGGGCAGCCGGCGCGCGACCGAGGAGGGGAGGCCGGCCCGGCCGCCCCTCGGCTGCCCGCTGATGGCTGAGAAGGGGCGGCCAGCCCGGACGCTTCCTCGACTGCGTGCCGACGGCTAAGGAGGGGAGGCTGGCTTGGCCGCCCTTTCGTTCCCGCGCTGACGACCGAGTAAGGGCGGCCGGCATTGCCGCCCCTTCGACCGCGCGCCGGTGGCCGAGGAAGGGCGGCCGGCTCGGCCGCCTTCTCAGCCGCGCGCTCGGGGCCGAGGAAGGGCAGCCGACCCGACCGCTTTCCTCGCGCGGGTGGCCGGCTTGGACGCCACCTTTAGCACGCGCGGGCGACCGGAAGGGGGCGGCCGACGACGGTGGGAGGAGGGGCGGCCGGCGGCCGGGAACGACGCCGACCGCTTGATGCCGACGAGACGATGTCCACGACGGTTCTGACGTCATGCTAATGGGACCGGGCGCCGCGATCACGCTCACGCTCAAACTCATGATCCCACTAATTTTGGTTGAAATCATGGGGTGCTGCTATGTGCACACCCATGCTTTTAACTGAGGATCTCATCCCTATCAGGTAGTAACATTTGTGATACAAAACATACAATGACATTTTGTCCAATCACACCGGAGCAAATAAGCTGCGATATGCCCCACCAAACGCAACCTAAATGATTTCATCCTTTCATAATATACAACCCCGTGTTCACCAAGTGAGTCCACATGCTAGGCGAGCGAGCCAGAACGATCGGCCTGCATCAGTGCAGTAAGCGGGCAAACCTAGATGGCCGATTCGCTCTCGCCAAGAGGGCGAACGAGCCGTGCGAGCCATCTTATTCAGCTCGTGCCTGCCCAGGTGACCTTCTCGCCGGCTCGCTTCAGTATAGGGGCAGGCGAGCCAGAACAATCCGGCTCGCGCTCGCCTAAAAAGAGAAGGCGAGCTGCGAGAGTCAGGCCGCGACTGCCTAGTAGAGCGATGAGTTGACCCCGTGTTCCTTGGCATTGACTAAAACGAGACCCTTTCAGAGCAGCACTCACCCATGTTTCGGGTGCCAAAGAGGCGAGTGACTGGCTTGCCCAGTACTCGCCCCATCAGGCGAGTGGCGCCTTCATTTGTCACTCACCTAGTGGAGTTCAAAAGCAAAATTACCTGGATGCCCTTACTGGGGGTACAAATAGCCTTCAAGAACAGCAGAGTTACATTGTTGGCAGACCACTTTTTACTGCATATAGCCGTTCCAGACAGCGGAGGTGCGCTGTTGGCAGACCAACTTCAAAAAACTATAAATAGACCCAAGGGGGTATCTCAGAAGGCATGCTTACTTGTGCCCTGGTTTTCTTGCGCTTTCTGATGTATCCTTAACTTAGCACTTGGTTAAGGAGGGGAAACACTCTAAGATCTTCCGGGTGTGTGGTGGGACCTTCGTGCTGGAGCCTTGGGTCCGTTCCTTGTGCTAAGTCTTTGGTTGTTTGGCTTGTGAGAGAGAAGTGTGCGATCACCCCTTTCCCAAGAATCGAATTCCACATAGACAAATTTTCGATTTCAACACAAAATGATTTCCCTCTAAATATTTGAGTTCTCTGAGTTTTTCAGAGTTTAAATACCGAGCACTATATTGACTTCGACAAATAAAAATGAAGTAATTATTTAAATATAAAATTCTAACAATGAATACCTAGTACAATAATATCAAGTGAATAAATTTCTAATATCCAAAATAGAATCACTTTATTTTTGACTCTTGCCCTAGAGGGAGATCTTGTTGCCCTAGAGGAAGAACTATGCTTCTCGTCTTCTTGATGGTTCTCTGTGCACAACGTGGTGGTGGTGGGGCCGCGAGTTTGTTTATGTTGCAAGAGTGCACGCATCATCATTTCAAACTTATTTTTATTTCATCTTTAAGGCTCTGTTTGGATAGGCGGCGGGACGTAGGTGCGGGAGCAGCCACCGCCACAAGCTGGGAAAACAAACGTGAGTTCCGCGTGCGTGGCGGCGCTTGCTCTTGCCCTCCCTCTCCGGGATGCCGAAATACACGGGTTACCAACCACAACCCTTCCCCTCCGATCACAGCCGCCGGTTTCCAGCCGTTGTCGCCCTACCAAACAGAGCCTAAGTCTTAGGGTCTGTTTGGGAGGACTTATTTTCACCGGTCAAGCGGTTACGACCGCATCTACCGACTCATAATTAATGCTCGGTACATACGGTCGTAACCGCTTGACCGGTGAAAATAAGTCCCCCCAAACTGAGCCTTAGAGCCTTTAGTTTATAGTTTCGGTGCGGCATGGTCTCAAAGAAATTGTAACAATATGTTTTCTTCACCAACAACATCCAAAAGTGGGTCTAAATTTTCAACAAGGAGACATACAACTATCTCACCAAGCATATATCTATATATATATATGGACTACATACACCTATACAAGTTTAACCCACAAAGTTTTTGCATATAGGCCTCGACTCTGGGTTCTCTTTTCGCTCGATTATCGAACGGGTTCACCATTTCCCTCTATTTTTTCAGTTTTGATCTCAGTTGTTCTCGGAACTTATATTTCGGAACTGTGCGGGTTCCCAAAAATCTCTAACCCTCATACCTACAACATTAATTTGAAAGATAATACAAACTATTTATACTATCCGCACACCACACTGTCAATTATCAGAGAAGACATTAATTTGGTATGAGCTTGAAGGGAGGCTTGGAAAGAGTTGGAGTTGGTTCATAATTTTCGTAGTCGTCGGTCCTGACCCTTAGAATTCTGCGGCAAAGAACCGTAGCCACCTCTTCCTCGGAAGTTCTCTTCGAGATTTCCTGCTAATCAACCGTCAAAATACATCATAATCATAAAAAAACAAATTATGAAATCAAACACCTGAATCGACGAAGTTGCCGGAGGTTTATCCACAGCCATTCTGCGCCCGCCGCCTGCACGAAAATCAGCCATTCAGCATGCTGCAACTACATGCATATCAGTAGAATATCATGATTCTTTGATTCTTTCACACTATATATATGTTGAGCATAATATTCAAAACTTTGAAAGTCACTAAAAAATCGGTAGGACATATATCGAGTTGAAACAATTCGATCCAATTTGATTCGATTCAATTTGACTAGAATAGTATCTCGAGCTAGTCTGTCATGAATCGCTCAAAATATGATTCGAATCCGTTTGAAAAAACTAAAATGTTATGTACTTATTAATGTCGTACTATTTTAAAATTGAAAACATTTAAAATCTAAACCTAAATTAAAAGATTAAAGTCTTAAAAGATTTAATTTGCTCAATTTCGAGCCGACTCGGACTAAAGAAAAAAAATGCTCCATTTCGAGGCGACTCGATTCTATTACGAGCCGGCTCGTAATCGAGCCAAGTTGACTTGAAATGGTTTCGACTTTGTGCAGAGTTTGACTCGAAAATTTTAATTTCTAGTCGAGCTCAAATCGATCGAACTCTACTCGAGATCAGCCATGAGTTAGAATTGGACGAACCCGCGAAAGAGCTAGATAGCAGCGAAGATAATATGAGCATGGAGAAGAGAACTCTGCTGCTGTTAGCAGCCATATGGAAGAATCTGAAGCTGTTCTTCTCTGTGTTTTGGATACTGTGTGGAGGGAGAAAGAAGAGCTGTTTAATGGCTATAAAAAGAAACCTGTGGCTTGTTATCTTTTTAAACATGGAAGAAGAAGGGGGTGGTGGGGAGGAAAAAGGAGATGGGCAGCACTTTTCTCATGGAATTTCAGACAGCACTATTCTATGTATCAAAGCTGTGTAATGTAGTTCTATTAAATATTGAATGACTAAAGTTATTTTTTTGTCCCACTTGAATTTAAATTTAGGCATGGGTCTGAAAAACTATTGGGTAATGTTTGTGTGTGTTATGGCTTGGCTCGGCTAGATTCGCGCGGAGATATGTTGTTCTTCGCGCTTTTTTTACGTCTTAGTTGCGGTATTGTGGTTTCCTTTGTAAGTTTTGATTTAACTATTGGTATCATGGATGTAATTTCTTGGCTCGTGTTTTTGCTCAATACGCATAAAGATTTGTTGTTATTCGCTCTTTTTAGCGGATGCGGTTTATTGGCTTTTTTTTGCTCATTTCACGCTTTCATTTGTTGCTCTTTGCTCTTGTTTACTGTGATTGCTTTAGTATGCTTTGCTTTGATCTAACTATTGGGCAATATTTGTGTGTCGTGCCGGTGATTGTTGAGGACGCGATTTCTTAGCTTGTCTTTCTACTCACTTCACGGTTGGATTTGTTGTTTTGTACTCTCTTTTTGTGGACGCAGCTTCTTGGCTCGACTTTCAGCTCAATTCACGCTCGTATTTGTTGCTCTCCGCTCCTTTTTGTGGACACGATTTCTTGGCTTGTCTTTCTGCTCATTTCGCGCGCGAATTTGTTTTTTCCCCTCTTTTTATGACCTAGTTGTGGCATTTGTGGTTGCTTTCGTATGCTCTGATCTCTTATTTTTGTGGAGGGATATTGTTTCTATTCTCTTGAGTTATTCAGTTTTGTTGGGCACATACTATTCTCTTGTATTGTTCCCAACATTTGCTTTATGTTTTTCTTTTCTAATGTTGTTTGTTTGTATGAGTTTTGTTTTCTTTTGATGTTGATGTTATTGTTTTCTTTTGTATAATAAGTTATTGATAATATTCTGTCATATTTTTTTTTATTTTTTGGTTGATATAATAATGCAGAAATGGCCGATCGTCCCCCGCAATCCGACATGTGAAAGCCAGACTAAGAAAATCTGCGAAAAATGTGAATTTTCAACAAATCTCGACCATGGGCAGCTACATGTGATTTCGTTTGCACGATCCGCAGCCGAGTGAGGTGCAAGTCAGCCAAGAGATAACTTAGACTATACTTAAAGAAACTTAAGAACATTGGCAATGTGTAAAGAAATAAGGCATTTGAGGTCCCAGACCATGCCAATAAAGGCATTAATGTCAGTTGTTTGATTATATATATATATATATATATAAATATAATTTTATTTATTTATATATAATATTGACTTAATTTTTTTTTCATGTGCATGTTCATGGTAGCTAAATGTAAACCATAATAATATGACTCAAATGTTGGGTGCTGTCATACAATTGAACCACAAAAAATCACTCCAAAATTTTCCCAGCACTTATAAACAAACAAACAAACAACCTCTTTCCTAACAGTTGAAGTGTAGATAACTTGAACATTGGGTTCTGAAATAGCTCTTTAAAGTTTAAACCTAAATTCTTTTTATAGAAGTTGAAAATAACAATTATAACTAAAACTCTCCCCAACTCTTTCTTTCTTAAAACTTATGTGACAAATCTTTTTATCTCAGGTGCAAAAAACGCGACCATCGTAAAACAAATGCACTGCCCGTACCTGCATAAGACGACGGCCCGATCATTGCTCGTACGGCACGAGCAAATGATGGTATTATGAAATAATGAAATATTCTAGTTTTTGTAAGAGGCAATGTGGGGAGTGACAAAGGATGGTGGAGAATAAAGAGAGCACCAAAGGAGGAGTGTGGTTATTCTATTAGAGTGCTCCTCATAATTATGGCATAGTGAGCTTTAAGATTAGTAATGTTTAATTGGTTAAAGCAAAGTGGAACTCTAGTTGTCCTATCTACATGGATTATAATATTAATGATTAATAAGGCACTTGAAGAAGTGGAATTTAAAAAAGGGCAGCTTGGTGCACAAAGCATCTCCGGGTCCGGAGGAGGGGCTCACCACAAGTGTGAAATGTAGGTAAATCTTATCCTACATTTTTGCAACAGGCCGCTTCCAGGACTCAAACACGTGACCTCAAGGTCACGCAACAACACATTAACTGATGCGCCAAGGCTCCCCTTCTGTTTCAAGAAATGGAATTGTTTTTTTTTTTGCAAATTTAGATTGAATTGATGATGAAAAGATGCATGAGAATGGGCTTTTATATGTTAAATATTGACCTCTAGTTTTATCGTATTTTATAATTGAGTTTAATATTTTGTATATTTTAAACTTTAGTTTTGTTGGCTCGTAAGCGACTCAAAATTGAAAGATTGTATAGATCTGATTCAAGTAATATATATCAAATCATCGGGAATGATTTTTGAATTTTTATTTTTATACTCGACCCAAGACATGTTTGCATTAGGGTTATACACTTACTCAAAGATATTTGCATGAGAATAATAAGTGACCAAGTCGTTTGAAATAATACTTCTGTAGGGAAGAACGAGACACCTTATATTAAGGGCGATGTTACGTGCACATCACAATTGACTATGTACAAATCCAAAGCAAAAAGTAAACACCATTAAACTGATGTTGTTATGTGCACACCCGCAACTTGTCGATGGATCGAACTCCCTCCCACTTCTCTCAATCTACCGAACTCCCTTCCGCTTCTCAGACCTACCCGACGGCTCGTGAACGCCCGCGTGCCACCCTTCACTGATACCACCGACACCGACAAAATCTGTTTTCGATCGACATCCAAAAGACTCTTTCGCGGTGGAGCGGGAGAGGGAGAGGGAATTTTGTTGCTTCGCTTCTTAACCTCTAGCGATGGACCATGATAAGGAACCGGTTGATGAATTTGTGGGAGAAGAGATCCATCAAAAACAAATTCCATTTTTGGACGACAAACAAGGAATCAGTGAAGTTGTTTCTCTCGAGAAAGATAGTGACTTATTTTCTTTATTTATTTATTTTTTTTTAAAATGGAGAAATAAAAATGCTCGTCTCGCTCATGAACAACATTATGTGAGCTCGAGCTCGAGTCGAACTTTTTTCGAGCCGACTTAACTCAACTTGCACCATAATCATAGCCCCTTCAACCTCCCCGATAATCTCGCCTCTCGACTCATCATTTCAGGAGAAGGATAAACATGTTTCAATCTTTCCATCTTTCCGCCCCTCCGTCTGCAGCTCCAAGAAGACCAAGACATCATCAGCTCAATAATCACCGGAGTCCAAGCGCTCGCCCTTGTGTGATTATGCATTCAGACAACCTTTTGCCTTTTGTGAGCCGCTCGCCCTTCTACATCACTCATCTTGGGTAGGGAATCCTAATCCAGTCACGGTCGGTCTGCTTCTCCACAAAGTATATCTATAGCACAAATAAAGGAGCCTTTATATGTCTCGTTACCGAGGACCTCGTTTCAAAAAAATACGCCGGCTGGGGGCTTTACCGGGACTAACTAGTAAAAGACCCAGATCCAGAAGTGATCTTCAAACCCAATTACGCTCTGGAAAAAGATCGCAATATCGTATTCGTTTAGAAGAGATTTTCCTTCTTGTCATTGCTAGGCTGCGTTTGGCGTGGCTTATCGCGACTTATTTGCTCCGGTGAGGATGGACAAAAATGTTGTTATGACAATGACGTTTTTCCAATCTCATCGGAGCAAATAAGCCACGGTAAGCCGCGCAAAACGCAGCATCTATCATCTCCACGACTCTGCATCCCTTTAGTTGTCTCTATTCTTGTTTGAATATTTGATCATCAGATGTTGGTTGATAACAACAATTCAAAGTGTTATAAAAATAAATTTGCCCGACTCCTCTTAGAAGACAAAATCAAACAGTGAAGGATTTTGTTCTAGCCCAAAACTAAAGCTATATTTGGTTCGGCAGTTGCGGGTGCATCCGGTGGGTCGAACCGTCACTTTGGAACCTGAGGGGGAGAGGTGGGGGTCGAAACAGAGTGGATTGCGCCGTTTTTTAGGGTGCGGCGGAGGGGAAACCAACGCCGCCGAAGTGCGTTTGTTTACCCGCTGTCCGGCGACGTTTGCCCCAAACGGCCGGCGAAAACGCCGCACCAAACTAAAAAAACTATTACTATATGGTTTGCTAACATGATATTTTCACTCTACATTCTTATAAATTTGTTTTTATAAAGCTTATTCTGAATAGGAAAATCAAGGGCTTTGCGAGTTGAGGAGCTTGACCTTATTCTATTGATCTATTTGGGCTGCGTTTGGGAGGAGTTATTTTTACCGGTCATGCAGTTACAATCACATGAACCGGATCTTAATTAAGGACCGATTCATGCGATCGTAACTGTTATTTAAGAGAGGTATTTTAGTATTTTTGTAATTCCTAATTTCCCCTATAAATATAAAGGGGTTAGGATTTTTTTTCTCTTGAGTGAGAGAGATTAGAGTTGTGTGGAGTTGTAATTGTATTTGCCTCTTCTTTTTCTCCCCCACCGGTGATAGTGAACAACCCCTCCCCGTGGATGTAGGCGCTACTCGCCGAACCACGTAAATCGCATCGTGTTATATTGTTTGTGGTTGTGTGATTTTGTTTTTCCGAATCGTTTCGCACAACAAGTGGTATCAGAGCCAGGTTCCCGGTGCGATTTTTGTTTGGAGGCGGCGAGATTCTTGGATTTTCAACCGGAAGAGGGACGTTGCAGTTTTGGGATCTTCTCTTTCGTTTGGTGGGGGCGGCGCCGTAGATCCGGCCGTTGTTTTGGATGCGGCCGTCTTGGTTTGAGTGTGGAACGAAAGTTCTTCGTTTTCTCATTCTTTTGGTTTCCTCGGCACTGATCGGCGGAAATATTTTTGTGTCCGGGAGCAGTTGATTGGCTAGCTGTTTTTGGAGCAGAACTCAGGCGTACACAAGATGAGGGCTTGTCTTCTTCTCTCTCAAGGAAAGCAGCAACGTTCGAATTGAGACAAAGCACAACAGTAAATAAAAAGGATTTCTTTCCTTTTTTGTTCTCTCCCTGTATAGAAGGCAGGAATTGAGACCAAAAATAGAAAAAAATTTGGTGCTCTCTCTCTCCGACGGTACAGATAGCAGGAGCAAATTGGAACAGATTGAAAAAAAAAGAAAGTTTTTGATCTCTTTCCTGTGGAGGCCAGCCTGTGAACTTGCAAAACCGAAAAAAAAGGTTTCTTGGGTTTTTTTTTGTTCTTTGGTTCTCTCTCAACGGGGCGGCACAACACAACAGTGGGAAAAAAATATGATTCTCTCTCTTTGGCCGAACAAGAAGGCAGCGACAGGAGCACGGTGACGAGAGGAGCACCATGATTTTGGCTTTGGTTTTGGTTCTTCCCTCCAGCATACAGGAGCACAGTGACGGGTTTTTTTGGTTGAAGTCGAGGTAACAAATATTTTTTTGTTTTGGATTAACTAACGAAAAATATTTTGTTGCATTGTGCTGCTTTGGTTTTCTGTGTTATTATCGTTGTAATCAATCGAAAAATGGGAGACTCCGGCGCGGCTTCTTCATCGTCCGGGGCAATGGAATCTACGATCCATCATACGGGTTTGCATCCGGTCAAAATTGATGTTACTAAGTTTGACGGAAAGAGCAACTTTGGCATGTGGAGATGCGAGGTGATGGATGCGTTGTGCTCTCTAAATTTGGAGGACGTTCTTGATGGTGACGAATGTCCTGATGGGATGACTGAGAAAGTTTGGGCGAAGATGAATCGAAGCGCTTGCGGGTTGATTAGAAATTGTCTGACTCAGGAGATCAAATATAGAGTTATGTTGGAGACGTCTGCGGGAAACCTTTGGAGAACGCTGGAGAATAAATATCTTACAAAGAGCGTGGAGAATCGTCTCCACATGAAGCGTCGATTGTATCGGTTTCAGATGAGACGTGGAGTATCAATTAATGAACATTTGAATGAGTTTACGAAGCTATTGGCAGATCTGTTGAATTTGGACGAGGATGTTGGCGATGAAGACAAGACACTCATTCTATTGAATTCGCTTCCAGATGAATATGAGAACTTCACGATGTCTCTCATTCATGGGAAGGATGTCTTAAAGTATAGTGAAGTGTCTACGGCATGTTGAATCACGAGTTCCGTCGAAGAGATAAAGAGTCATCGAAGGCGGAGTCGGCCGAAGCACTTGTGTCTCATCGAGGCAGATCTGAGAAAAAGAAGAATTGACACAGGAAGACCAATAATAATACTCAGAAGCGTGGCAATTCACGTGGTCGCAGTCTTGGGCGAAATCAGTGCGCATTCTGTTTGGAGACGGGTCATTGGAAGAAGGATTGTCCTAAATTAAAGGAGAAAAATAAGGGGCTCCCCTCAGAGGCGAATGCGCATATTACTCAGGAAACTACTGGTGGTGATGAGTCCGATGTTTCTCTCTCTGTCACTCCACAATGTTTATTCAGTGATGATTCATGTTGGATTCTGGACACGGGTGCTACCTATCACATTTGTCCCAATCGGGAGGAGTTTTGTACTTACAAGTCTTTGGATACTGGTGCTGTTGCCATGGGCAATGATCAGACTTGTCGTACTATTGGTGTTGGGAGTATTCTGGTTCGGATGCATGATGGAGCAGTGCGGGAGTTGACAGAGGTCAGACATGTTCTGGAGATCAAGAAGAATTTACTGTCTGTTGGGGCTTTAGAAGCCAAAGGCTACAAGGTAGTGATCGAGGCAGGAGTTCTGAAGATCAGTCGCGGAGCTTTGGTTTTCATGAAAGGAGCTCGACACCACAATTTATATTATCTTCAAGGGAGTACTGTTACAGGGACTGTGGCTGTGGCTGATGATTCTTTGGATGCCAGTACTTTATGGCACATGAGATTGGCTCATGCTGGAGAGGCTTCCCTCCATGCTTTATCACGGCAAGGATTGATTAAGGGAGCGAAAAGCTGCAAATTGGAATTCTGTGAGCATTGTGTGGTTGACAAGAAGACGCGAGTATCTTTTGGCACTGACGTCCACAGTACGAAAGGTATTTTAGATTATGTTCACACAGATGTTTGGGGCCCGATGAAGACGAAATCTTTCACTGGGCGACAATACTTTGTCTCCTTCATTGATGATTATTCCAGATATGTTTGGGTGTACACCATGAAGAGTAAGAGAGAAGTTCTGGAGATATTTGTGACTTGGAAGAAGTGGATTGAGAACCAGACTGGCAAAAGGATTCGATGTATCAGATCAGACAATGGAGGCGAATACACATCGAAAGCGTTCTTGCAAGAGTGCCAGAGATCAGGTATAGAGCATCACTTCACAGTCAGGGAGACACCGCAGCAGAACGGGGTGGCAGAGCGCATGAACCGGACTTTGGTGGAGAAGGTTCGATGCATGTTGTCTAATGCTGGGTTAGGCAGAATTTTTTGGGCTGAGGCTATTGATTATGCTTGCCACTTGGTGAACCGTCTGCCTTCTGCAGCTATTGGAAAGAAGACACCAAAAGAGATGTGGTCGGGACATCCTGCTAGAGATTATGTGCACATGAAAGTATTTGGGTGTCCAGCTTATTATCACGTAAAGAATGATAAGTTGGAGCCACGGGCAAAGAAAGCAATCTTCATTGGTTTCAGGCGTGGAGTCAAAGGCTACAAACTATATGATCAGGCAGAGAGGAGGATTGTTATTAGCATAGATGTTACTTTTGACGAGGCGAGTTTGCTAAAGTCTCGGGACTCAGAGCAGGTGGAGAGTTCGAAGCCGGTCACTACTATTGATCTGAAGAAGGAGTTTGATGTGACTCCATTTTTTCCACCAGTTCCCCACACTCCTGATGAGGTATATGATGAAACTGCTGATGAGGTTCCAGATACTGATGATCGAGTGGTGGAGGAAGTAGAGACAGAGAATCAAGTTCAGGATTCTATTGCCAGAAGCCGAACCAGGAGGCAAAATGTCCCGAAGCCAGCTTGGTTGAGGGATCACATTGCATTTGCACTTTCAGCATCTGAGACTGAAATCCCTTGTCACTTCAAAGAGGCTATAGAGAGTCCTGAAGCAGATTTTTGGAGGGATGCGATGGATGAGGAGATGACTTCTCTGAAGAAAAATGCTACATGGAGATTAGTGAAGTTACCTCCAGGTAGAAAAGCTATTGGATGCAAATGGGTGTATGCGAAGAAAGAAGGATCTCATGGAGCTGCTGATGTCCGTTACAAGGCAAGATTGGTGGCCAAAGGCTTTGCTCAGCGTGAAGGTATTGATTACGACGAGGTGTTTTCCACAGTTGTCAAGCATCCGTCGATCCGTGTTCTCTTGGCCTTAGTAGCGCAGTATGGTCTGATTTTGGAGCAGCTTGATGTGAAGACTGCATTTTTGCACGGAGATCTGCAGGAGGAGATCTATATGAAGCAGCCACCTGGATATGAGGTTTAGAGTGACTTGGTATGCAAATTGGACAAGTCGCTTTATGGTTTGAAGCAGTCACCAAGACAGTGGTACAGAAAATTCGATCAGTTTATGTTGGGACAGAAGTACACACGCAGTCAGTATGATCATTGTGCATATTTCAAGAAATTGGCTACTGGTGAATTCATCTATCTTCTATTATATGTTGATGATATGTTGATTGCCGCTTCAAGTCAGTCAGAGATTGATAGAATGAAGCGGCAGCTCTCAAAGCAGTTTGAGATGAAGGAGTTGGGTGAGGCTCGCAAAATTCTCGGGATGGAAATCTGCAGGGACAAGGAGGCTGGAAAGGTTTGGCTCACTCAAAGAGCTTATATTGAGAAGATGCTCAAGAGGTTTGAGATTGATGACACTACTAAGGCAGTGACTCTACCATTGACAGCGCATTTTCAATTGAGTGCTGACTTGTGTCCTAAAGACGACCAAGAGAGGAAGAGAATGAAGCTAGTTCCGTATGCCAGTGCAGTGGGCAGTTTGATGTATCTCATGGTTTGTACAAGGCCAGATATTGCACAAGCCGTTGGCGTGGTGAGCAGATTCATGCATGATCCCGGTCAGAGTCATTGGCAGGCAGTTAAGTGGATTCTGAGGTATCTCAAGCGTACAGTTGATGTTGGTTTAGTGTACGAGAGGCAGCAGTCCAGCGTTGGGTTGTGTTTGGGCTACACCGATTCAGACTATGCAGGTGATATAGATAGACGCAGGTCTACGACTGGATATTTATTCACATTGGCAGGAGGTCCAGTGAGTTGGAGGTCGACTCTGCAGTCGACAGTGGCTTTATCTACAACAGAGGCTGAATACATGACAGTGACAGAAGCTATGAAGGAGGCCATCTGGATGCAGGGCCTATTGGATGATATGGGTGTGGAGAACAAGGATTTAACCATCTTTTGTGACAGTCAAAGCGTGATTTTCTTGGCGACCAATCCAGTGCATCATGCTCGTACCAAGCACATTGATGTCAGGTACCATTTTGTTCGAGACTTGATCGAGACAGGAGAGGTTCTTTTGAAGAAGATTGATACCAAGGAGAATCCAGCCGACATGCTCACGAAGGTGCTTTCAGTCCAGAAGTTCACATATTGCAAAGGATTGGTGAACGTTCGAGCTCAGAGGTGAGTGCCTTGAGAGGCACTTTTGAAGAACTACGCGTGGCTTGATCCCTTGGGAGGGGGGGGGGGGGGGGTACGTAGGCAGCCTACTTGGTGCAGCCGCATTTTGGTGTTGTTGTTTATTGTGTCATCTCATATTTGTTTTGTGTCAAATAAGAGATGAGGTGGAGATTGTTATTTAAGAGGGGTATTTTAGTATTTTTGTAATTCCTAATTTCCCCTATAAATATAAAGGGGTTAGGATTTTTTTTCTCTTGAGTGAGAGAGATTAGAGTTGTGTGGAGTTGTAATTGTATTGACCTCTTCTTTTTCTCCCCCACCGGTGATAGTGAACAACCCCTCCCCGTGGATGTAGGCGCTCCTCGCCGAACCACGTAAATCGCATCGTGTTATATTGTTTGTGGTTGTGTGATTTTGTTTTTCCGAATCGTTTCGCACAACAGTAACCGCTTGACCGGTGAAAATAAGTCCCCCCAAACGAGCCTTAGGCTCCATTTGGTACGGTGGCAAACGCCTGTGGTTAAAACGCCATTCGTTAAGGATTACTTAACAAACATCATCCGTTTGAACGTAAAAGTGGATGAATTTCCTTAGGTGGGCGTTAGCAAATGATAATTTAGCCTCCATGTTCATGACTGCCACGACCGTGCGAAACGGGGAAAATTTTTGGGTCAGGATTCCTGACCATGAGCATGAGCAGAATAACCAATGAGAAGCCTGAAATGATGATGACCCCGCACAAAAGTATATGGCACAAGCCACAATTACGTGGGCCCCTCCTCCTTTGCATGCCCCTCATTGGTGCAGGACCATGAGCATTGTCAGGCTCGTGACCTAAGTATTACTCCACTGAGCCTTAATTGGCATTGGATCTAAAATTCACACAAAAGTTAATATTTTAATTTGCCACTTGTTTATGCTGCAGTTAAATTTATTTTAGGTACTAATATAGTAATATGTATCATTTTTATCTGTATTTGTATTTTATAGTAATTTATTTTTGCTGCAGTTATAGTATTTTAGGCCCTAATTTATTTTTTATTTTATAGTAATTTACTTTACAGTTTGGGATTTCTTGGAATGTCCGGTGGCCGCCGCGGAGGACTTTGCGGCTAGGGAGACGGTTGAATTAGGCTCTATTTGTTTAGGCGTTCGCCCAGTTCCTTCAGGCGGCGTTTGCTCCGTTTCCATCCGCCCGCCTTGAGAAATGCCCCAAAAAGCTCCGTTTGGAGCAACCACCTCTCCCCTCCATTTCGAATACTCCGTTTCCACCCGCCGGATCGACCCGCCACCGCCAAACCAAATGAAGCCTTAGCATTGGAGTATTGGTAGGACTTGGGGCTCGGTTGTTTTCAAGGGCAACTGCACAATACTTGTTGGTTGCGTCTCTTCGGGCATGAAACCTTTCTCGGCGAATCCGTCATTTTTCTTGATATTTTGAACATGCTTCCTATGGTGTCGGTCCATTCGTTTGCTTTTCTCGCCGAGATGCAAACTGGATTGCACATAATATTGCTTGTTGCTTGTTCTCCTTCGGGTCTACTTTCTCTTCATTTGTTCTCAGAGGCGGATCCAAGAATTTCAACAGGGGGGAGGCAAAAGAGGTGGGGAGATGATTGACAGGAGGGTAGAAGAAGGGCCTGTGGAGCAATGACAGATCACGATGGTGGTGCGACCGGGAGAGGAAATTGTGGGCCACTGATGGGTCCACACGGTTCCCCAAACGGAGCTGGGCTCGATGGAACGAGCAGTGGATGACTTGAGAAGAAACAATAGGCATGCTGAGGGCAAATGGCCCGGGGCTCGAAAAAGACAGCTCTTCTCTGTGCGGTCAGTACGGACGACACACGCAAGTGAACGAGCAAATTCGATCACCAATGATCTAGTGATGAGAGTGCAAGCGTCGTTGGTAGGACGAAAGGGGGAAATTGATGGAGGCTTCAGCTGTGGTTGGGGAAGACGGGACAACGATAGGGCGAAACGAAACGACAAGCATTGTTGCTTCCCCTTGACAAGTGCGTTGTCACCTGTACTATATTAAAAGGGGAATACATCTTTTGGTTAAGCATTCATCATTCTTATTTTACCCATATTTATAACAAAACTGCTACTTCTTTATTTGTTTTTTTTTTTTTTTTTAAAAATGTGCTCTCATAATCTCGTATAGACAAAGTCTCTATTCAAAACAAGAAATATGCTATTCTCACCGCTCACAAACCCGAATGCATAAGAAAAAATGAGTGATGGGTAAAGTATATCGATCGGAGAATTGCGAGCGGAGGGAGCACAGTTATGCTGCGGCAATGTAGTGGTCGGAATACTGTTGTGCGGGGAATCGGACCCCTCCACCCACCCCATGCACAGTCGTTGTCCGTGTACTGTCGCGGTTGGCCGTAGGCGCGGAGCACCGCGCATAATTTATATATAAAATTATCCTTCTCCTTGTTAAAGATGCATCCGGTCCGGTTCGACCGGGTTGGGTCGGCTCCAGCCTCTCTGAAGTAGGGGTGCAAATAAAGAGCTGCGGGCCCAGGCCGGACTCGTGCCCCCTGGGCCCGAGTTTTTTTGCTGTCAGATCCAGGCCGGGCCTTTCTCAAACCGGGCCCAGGCCGTAGTAAAAAAGAGAGTCTGTTGGGCTTTTTAGATCGGGCCGAATCAGACAAGGCAGCTCAGCATTTGGGCTGAGCTGAGCATTGTTAGCATTAAATGCTGGTTCTTGCCAGCATTAAATGATGGTCACAGCCAGCTTTATGCGGGCTTTAATGCTCGGCCGGACCTGGGCCTGCCCCGGGCCGGGCATCAGGTCGGGCCTGATCATATTTGAGGGTCTGGTGAGCCTCTTTGGGCCTGGCCTGGGCGACCCGGGTCTCACCGGGCCCGGACTAAATTTGCACCAAACCTTAGGACCAATATCGGTTTCCAGATGGAAGAACACGCGTCAACAGGATGAGAGAGACTTCTCCTCCCTCAGCCCGCGCACGGATGGAGGAACGGGATCCATGGCTCGCCGTCGACAAGTTGGAGCACGTCATTGCCTGCTTCTTCATCAGCGTCTTCGTCGCCGCCCTCGCCCGCCGGAGCAAACGCCCCTTCATTCGCCAGCGGAGTGTCTTGCTGGGATCCCTGGCTGCCCTCGCCGCCGGCTCGGCCAAGGAAACATGCGATGACATCGGGCTCTGGAACTCCGCCGGCGGCTCATTTCGCGACGCCGTCGCCGATGCACTCGGCGTCGCCCTTGCCGCCGCCGTCCTCTCTCTCTCCGAGATTCTCTCTCAATCCGCCCGACGCCGCAGTTCGGATCTAGATCCGAAAGAGTTTTCGCTCGTGTAGAATTTCTTCGGTAGTATGGCCCTGCTGTTTTGCCCTAATTGTTTTTGGCCATTAACCTGACAAGTGTTATCTCAAAATCTGCTAATTTTTTGCGTCTTCTTGAAATACGCCTTATACATATAATTTTAGAAAAAATACTCAACACAAAAGTTTCAGATCTACAACTTTCGACGAGATCTATAACTTTTGTGTTGATCATTTTTCCTAAAAATGCGTGTACAAGACGTACTTTGAAAATATGCTCAGGTTTTGCGCCTTTCAGAAATACGTCTTGTACATGTAATTTCAGGAAAAGTGTTCTTTCGTGTTGAACACTCTTCTTGAAATTGCATGTACAATACGTATTTCGAAAATACGTCAAAAATTAGGAGATTTTAGGGTACGACTAGCCAATAACGGATTGCGGTTAACAATCACCTTATTTTTTTTGTTTATTACTTACTTTAATCACAAATATTTCGCTACTACTCTAACATTGTTTTTCTTTGAGATTTTTGAGTAATTAGCAAAATACATCCTTGAAATATAAAATTTTGACAAAATATACATCAAATTATTAAATATTACAAAATACACATCAATTTTTTGAGTGTATTTTGATAGTTTTTTAATTAGAAGAGATGCATTTTGCAATATTTAATAATTTATAATCTTTGCTAAAATCCTATAAAGATTTGTCTTTAACTTAACATTGTTTATTTGGACTAGAGCTGATCATGAGAGAAGAATACTATATATGAAATTAATAATAGAGCAATATAATTCCTAAATCCTAAACCTTAAAAATCCTAAACACGAATATAAAAGAGCAAAAAATAGTCCCTGAACCCTAGACACAAAAAATGTGTAATTAATCTAGCTGAATTATATAAGCTAGATGGAGCCGAACGCAAACAGAGCATGACACACTCAGTTGAAGAGCGGCCACGGATCTGCACCCAGTTGAAAAACCACAAAAAGTATCAAATTTCCCGTCGGTTTCAATCGAGGCTCATCCACAACCGTTGAACCTCTCAATAGGAACAGCAATTAGGAAGAGCTTAAACAATAATTAGAAAAAAATTAAGGCCTATATTATACATGTAAATACATACAATGTGAGGGGTTAGAATCATATAAATAAACCCTTAAGATGGTAAAAAACATTCTTAGGGAATCAATCACTCTCAATCCTCAATTTTTCTTCTCCATGTCTCTAATCTCCTCTCAAAATCTCAACTCAGTTCTCTTCTCTCTCCCTTCTCCTTTTTAAACACAAAATTCCCTTTCTTCCCCTTTGTACCAACAAGATTTACTCAATGAACATAAAATAATAATTACACAAATTTTCCCTAAAAGTTAGGCTGCATTTGGTTCAGCATTTTTGAGCGCCATTTGGAGGAAACGCTGCCGGACGACGGATAACCAAATGACCTGCTACGCCCGTAGGAAGGAGGAACCGAAAGGAAAAGCTGCCGTTCCAAGTAACACCTCTCCCCTTTTGATTCCAAAACCCGGTTTCGACTTTCGACCCGGCTAGTGCTCTCGACACCGCTGAACCAAATAAAGCCTTAGCATAGTCACAAGTTGCACTCTTATTTTTGAAATTACAAAAATCTTCCATATAAGTTTACATTTCATAATATCCAAACAAAAAATACATCCCAGAGTAAATTTTTAGGAGATTTTTTTTGTACATGAAAGCTATGAAATATAAATTTATAGAGAGCTTTTGTAATTTGGTAAACTTAGAGGGGAGATCCAGGTAAATGCTCTTGAAAATAAATAACCAAGATATAATTACACCTAAAGTTTGATAAATTAAAAGTCATGCAGTTAATTTAATTTTACATGCATTAATATATGTGCCGGAGTATTATTTATTCAAACAAACAAAAAAAATTATACAAAATAATTTAAGCAGTGCATGGAGAGAAATGGTGTGGCTGCCATAATCAAAATTTCTTGACTGAACCCTAAATCTTTCCAACTGAGCTCAACAAATAGAGCACGCGTCAGGCGCTCAGACATCGATTATTTTTTTCCCACTTTTCGAGCAGAGACCAGCCGGGGTTTTCGCCGGCTCTTCGATCGCTCCGCCATCATATAACATCCATCACGCCGAAAGTGAGAGCAATGTCCACGGGCACCTGGGAGAAGGAAACATCGGGGAAAGATGGATGAGCGAAGAGAAACTCTACCAAACAAACACTTTCAAGCATTTTGGTAATTATCTCAGCAAATCCGATTAAGCATTAACAACACAAGACCCCAGTGTTTTAAATGTCGGCCGATATGTCAGGTTTGAATAATAACTTGTATGCTGGTTGATACGAGATAAGTACAAAATCAGTCGCCGTTTTATTTACTTTCATTTGGAACCACCGATTTCCCAAAAGACAATTTTATGCCTAATTCCAACGAGCAAGAGAGCTTCGTTCAAGAACAATGTTTTCTCCTCATCTCCAAACACCCCGTCTCCCACAGCCACCACACATCCCAAAAAACTATAAAGGCTCTGTTTGGCGCGGTGGTGGCAACCACGAACGCAGTTGTTATGAATCGTCGTTCGTGAAGTCACAACCTCACCTAAGGAAATTCATCCACTTTTATGTTTAAAACTAGGTATCTTTTCTTGGTGGGGGTCATAATCATTATCATGCCAAACATACATTCTGTGACAGTGGAGGTTTTTGTGCAAACTTACCCGAGCAAAAACGCTGCACCAGACAGGAGCCTAAGTTGCTGCATATAAAGTTTTGTAGATTCATATAGAGATGTGTATGGCCTCTTAAATCACGTGAAGTCGTAGGACAAATTTCTAGAAATTCCTATTACTGCTAATAGCTCTGACAAAGGAAATGTGGCATAGTGAATGATGGGTTCTACACTTCTACTTCTAGTGAAACATTAGAGATTAGGGCTCCGTTTGGGAGGACCTTACATTAAGGTCCGGTTCATGCGGTCGTAGCCGCTTGACCGGTGAAAATAAGTCCTCCCAAACGGAGCCTAAGGCTCCATTTGGTCGGCGGCGGGTTGATCCGGGGGGAAAGCAGTTGTGGTGAACGAGGGGGGAGGAGCTCCAAAAGAGCTTTTTGGGGCTTTCTCAACGGTTGGTTGGAAACGGAGCAAACGCCGTCGAGGTTCATTTGTTCTCCTTCCTACGGCGGCGTTTAACCCAAAATGGAGCAGCGAAACGCCCAAACAAATAGAGCCTAAATCTTTCCAACAAAGGGTTGAGTAGCAGCAAGTTGTAGTGTACGAGGATGGTAATCCAGATATAAGGAGATGTGTAATAATAGGATGAAAGTGGATGCTGCAAAGGAAAGTTTTACATTTGCATCCAAGTTGAATATTCGCTCTTATTTTAAGAATTTTTCCGGCTTCTTATTTCACGTGATATATGTAACGTGGAGTCTATCTTATATATATATGTATCCTTGGCCGAATTAGGGCATCTTAATAGAATTTTCTCACAATTCAACTTGGTATCAGAGCTAAAACTCCGCATCGCCGCCCCAAAGTTCACATCGGCTGCTTTACTGCCCGATCGCTGCTATCTAGCCGATCGCCCGCCTCCCGCCGATCGCCCGCCTCCAGCGTTCGTTCGCCGCCCGCGCCAGATCTTCCGCATGTTTCCACTGCACTCTTCAGCGCATCCGTACGCCTAGGGATTCCGCCACACCTCTTCGCCCTCTCCTCTCGCGCCACCTCCAGCGTCTAGGGATTCCGGCGGAGTCGCCTCTTCCTTCTCCAACGGCCCTCGCAGCTTCAGCGCCTTTCTACGCTCGTTTTTTTCGGGCGGTCCTTTGTCTCCCTCCGACCGTTTTGTCCTGCATGGGAGCTGCCATAGAAATCACAGTCACATTCTCCGGTGCCCCCTCCGACGACACGATATAAAGGACACTAGTAGGATGTGTTGTTCTTCCGATTTGCGTTCTTCGTCTTACGAGTTTTTTTCGAACCGTCATCGATGGGTTATTCCTCTGAAATCTCATCGTCTCCCCATACTGGTGCTCTCCATGGTCCCTCTGTAGATCCTCGTCGTAGACACAGTCAATCTGGCTCTTTGAAGATCACTGTTGTTGCCTTGGATGATACAAATTATTTTGAATGGTCCAGGGCGGCACAACATGCTATTCTCAGTCACCAGCTATATGGGCATATTGATGGTACCACTGTTGAGCCACCACATACCAATCCCTCATGGAAGAAATGAGATGCGGACAATTCCTTGGTTGTCTCATGGTTACTTCACTGTATGTGCCCTCAGGTGTATAGAGGCTACATGCTTCTGGATTCTGCTCATGAAATTTGGAAAAGGGCCTGTGACACCTACTCTCAGGCAGACGGTTCGACGCAGATTTATGAGCTCACTCGCTGTGTTTTGGAGCCGAAGCAGGGAACCATGTCCGTCTCTGCCTACTACTCTGAGTTCGAACGACTGTATCAGGAACTGGATTACTTCAACACCTTTACCGTTGATTGCACTGCGAATGCGCATGCACTTCAGAAGGATACAGACCGCTTTCGAGTTCACATATTTCTTATGGGGCTC
This sequence comes from Platanthera guangdongensis, assembly GCA_039583875.1. NCBI lineage: Eukaryota > Viridiplantae > Streptophyta > Magnoliopsida > Asparagales > Orchidaceae > Platanthera > Platanthera guangdongensis. Next base: position 50,634,383 of record CM077151.1, on the reverse strand, counting down.
AATATGGAGTTTGATGCAGTCCGCCTACATGTCCTACACCGCGAGCCCCATCCCTCTCATCGGGAAGCCTTCAGTATGCTCCTCAGTGATGAGAACCGTCGCCGCTCTCTTGGGTCCTCAACTGACCACTCTGCTATTGTTAGGATTGGTCGAGAACCTCCTCCTTCATGCAACCCTGTGGGAAGAAAGGACATACACAAGATGTCTGTTATCGTCTCCACCCTTATCTTGATCCCTCTGGCAGTGGTTCTCGCGCTCGTGGGAGAGGCGCTCACCGTGGGGGTGGTGGACAGGCTGATGCCCGCACTCAGTATTCTGTGCATTTGACTGAGCTTTATGAGGACACGTCTGGGGGCCTTTCTGCTATGGAGTTAGAGGCCTTTCGCCGTATGTTGCATTCCCAGTCTGACTCTACATCGGCTGATTCTGATTCCACTGCCACGTTTGCTACTTCAAGTATCTCCAGTGCCCATGTTGTGTCTTCATCCCCTTCTGAGCGGATCATCGACTCGTGTGCGACTAATCACATGACAGGCTCTGCCTCAGATTTTACCTCCCACACTCCTCTTTCTGGCTGTGATAAGGTTATTGCAGCTAATGGTTCCACTTCTTCTATTGCTGACAAAGAAACTGTTGCTTGTTCTCCCGACCTCTCGCTTTCTTCGGTTTTGCATGTTCCTTCATTTTCTCGCAATCTTCTCTCCATAAGCCATTTAACTGCTTCTTTAAATTGCTCCGTAACTTTTTTTCCTGATGTTTGTATGTTTCAGGATCTGAATACGAAGCGGATGCTTGGCAGTGGTAGGAACATTGATGGGTTGTACTTGCTGAACAAGTCATTATCAAGATGGGGTGGTGGAACGACATAAAGCCCGCTTGGTCGCTCAAGGGTATACCCAAACCCAAGGAATTGACTACCAAGAAACCTTTGCTCCGGTTGCAAAGATGAGTTCTATTCGGGTGATCCTCTCTTGTGCTGCTTGTCTTGGGTGAGAGTTACAACAACTTGATGTCAACAATGCGTTCTTGCACGGTGATCTGGAAGAAGAAGTCTACATGACTATCCCTCCTGGCTTTACCAAAGAAAGGTCCAATGGAAAGATCTGCCGTGTGCAGGAATCTCTATATGGCCTGAAACAGTCCCCTAGAGTCTGGTTTGGACGGTATAACAAAACCATGCTTCAACTAGGCTATACTCAAGTACAGACTGATCATACTCTCATTATCAAGAGGAAAAGAGCTCAAATATCCATTCTTATTGTCTATGTGGATGACATCATCATTACAAGAGATGACCTAGAAGAGAAAGAACAATTGAGCAAATAGTTTGAAGTCAAGGATCTGGGGAAGTTGAAATACTTCTTGTCAAGAATTGAAGTAGTGAAATCTCGTCGGGGGATCTTCATCTCTCAGAGAAAGTATACCCTTGATCTTCTGGAGGAAACTGGATGCTTAGGTATGCTCCCATGGATACACCTATTGAGGCTAATCACAAGATTGATGCCGATGCTAGTGGGGAGAAAGTGGATGTTTCAAGATACCAACAATTGGTTGTGAGACTCATAAAGTATTAAGCTTACACCTTAAAACGAGTTTTGCCAATCACATGGAATGTATCGATTGACGCACACATCGGCGAAGACGTCCATCTAATCAAGTAACGATTGGGATCGTGACTTTGACTGGAGAACACTCAATCGGCTGGGAGGCTTGACGAAAACATCATAGGCACGATGAAAACACCAGAGACTTCGTTGGAGTCAGCAACTGCTCGACCGAAACACTGGAGTAAAGGTGTAAGTTTAGTTGAGCCGTCTCGTGAGCTTGATGAGCCAAGTAAAAAGAAACTCACTCGAGCTCGAGCTTACATTTACATGTTCTTGTTCGTCAGCTCACGAGACGTCTATTTTTATTTTGAACCTCTTTTATAAAAATATTATATATAAATAAAATACAATTCATGAGTAGAAAAAATCGTGAGCAACTCGAGTTTGAGCTCAAGCTCTATACAAGTCTTGAGCTCGAAGCTCGAGTCATGCAAAATGAACTCGTCAAGCTCGAACTCGACATAGATAGTGTGCGCTCGAGCTTGTGAAATTTTCCAAGCTCCTGTCAAGCTCGACTCGTTTGCACTCACGCACTGGAGGATGGTCGCTGGTAGGACTCAGGATCATAAGGCTGTGATATTCTATGGAAAAATGAAAAATATCTGGCCCAATATTAGTAGATCATGTAATGTTAATATGTTATACATATAAAAAGGAAATCATATGCTTACAAGCCTACAATCATATGGGACTGAAGAAAAAAGAAATGATATATAATATTTCATACCTAAAATACTACTACGGATATCCTTTATAGCTTGCAAAACTGATTCCAATGGAAACTCAAGCAATTAGTTTTTGAGGTGAAGAATACAGCAATTTTCTTTTATCTAATAGCATTGGCATGATAACAGACATTTGATATCAAAATTAATATGCAAGTCCAATTTTAAGAAAGCCTATCCTCAGATTTAGAATAGCTGAAATATTTTCTGTTAAGGATCTCATTATTCATGATTTGAATATTATGTATTGAAAAGTTTGGAATCCTAATTTGTTTGAAGCATGTTCAGTTGACTCTCTTTCAGTTTATACTTTGAAACGCTATATTTTGCAATGTATTTTATTTCGAGTTTCTTTTGAATTTTTTTTTTACAACGAGGTATTTTGAGATAACACCGGTAGAGTTGTCAGAGGATGGCCGAAGGCAGAGAAGACGGAGGTGGAAGATACGATGGAGCTGGAATTGTAGTTGCCTAGGTGGGGTGTGCTCGGGAGGAGAGAGTTACAATAATCTCTTCAAGGAAAAGGGAATAGACTTCATATTCATTGATGCTCTTACATGACTCCAAGTGTCCCTATATATAAAGCCTAATTTGACATGAGCGTAATTAAACCCAATATGAAATAGATGCACAAAAATCTAAACATTAATGACTCGTAACGATCACTCGACTCGATACAACATGACTCATACAACTTGAAATCAAATACATAAAAACTCGTAATGAAATATGCGCAACTAGCAACGAGTAGTGGGGACCCATAAAATCTCATCCTGCCTTCAAATCGAGATTTTCCTCAAGCTCGAGTAAGCACGAACGGTGTGATTATCTTACTCCTTAATTTCCTTCCAAAACAACTCTTCATAGCATGTCGTTGTAGCGAAGGTTGCCTTGAGAAGGGAGCCCCAGTGGATACAGGGGCTGGTGTCGGTGGATTGAGTGGGGTTGGGAGCCAGGTGGTAAAGGCGCTGCAGGAAAACTGCCAAAAGTAAAATTTGGGTACGAGGCGAGGCTGCTCGGTGCTGGTAGAAGCTCGGGGGGTGATAATGGAGCTTATAGAGTGGGGACCATTGTGATCAAGAGTTACGGCTCTGGCGGGGAGCGATCATCGAAAGGAATGGCTCGAGAGTGGCCGAAGGTGATGGAGGTTGTGTTGGGAGGAGGTCGTCAGGAGTTGGTGGTGAATGAGACAACATGGGTCTGCGGGTTGCAGATGAGAGGAGGACCGAAGTGCTTTACTTCCGTAAGCAGGAATAGAGCTAATGCTTCGAAAATGGTCTTTGCGGAAGTGGGGGAGGAGGCAGGATGACTCTGATACCAAGTTGTTGTTACTGGCTTATCATAGAAGGTCGATAGAGTTGTCAGGAGGGTGGCTGGAGGCGGAGGATACAATAGAGTCAGAACCGCGCCTGCCTAAGCGGGGTGTGCTCGGAGGAGAGAACAACCGTAATCTCTTCAAGGGAAAGGGAATAAAAACATTAATTCATTGATGCTCTTACATTACTCTAAGGGTCCCTATATATAGGACTTACAATGACATGGGTGGAATTAAACCCAATATAAAAAAGATGCAAAAAAACTAAATATTAAGACTCTAATGACTCGTAACTACGAGTCGACTTGATAAGACACGACTCATACAACTCGAAATCAAATACATAAAAACGCGTAATGAAATATGCGCAACATAATTAGTGACAGATAGTGGGGATCCATAACATAGTGTAGCATAATGATTAAATAGTTGTAGGGTTTGACGTGTGTCAAACTTATAGCCACCAATTAATACTGTTCAACATAACTCTAATACTCATAAAGAGCATCTGCGACATCACGTGGATATAACCTAGTACTTCTCAATGTAACGTAACATTCATAGTGAACATTTGCCACCTCCCATGGAAGTGTCCTTTTCAATGTTGTTGAAGAAAATGGATTAGGTCCATTCAAAAATATAATTCTATTGTCAGACTGGAAGGCCCATTAATGACCCATTCTTCCTTTAGAATAAATAGTCTCACATCTTGATTTGGAATAGTGCTTCTACATCTCCTCTCTATAAAAAAGGATGTATATGCTCTTGTAATAGGTGATGTGAAATAGTGGAGATTATTTTATATTTAAATTTGACTTTCGTCACTTCTCTTTTCATATGGTATAAGAGGGAAAAGATCTGCTAGGTTGGACTTGGCACGATTGAGTCGCTGCTCTCGTGGTTTGTGCTTTGGCCCCGATTTTTTTAGTTCGCATGTCGCCTGCTTCTCCCAGAGCTCCCCTTGCCTCTTCTCGACCAAGCACGCTCCCTCTCCACTGTGTTCGTCTCACTCTCTTCTTGCGAGCCTCATCTACTGTGTTTGTCTTGCTCTCGCGAGCTCCTTATCTTGAGAGCAGTGTTGTTCCTCCCTCACGAGCTCCTTATCTCGCCTAGACCTCGCTTGGACCACTGCTCTCGCGGATAATCATTTGTATGTCCACAAGGTTTTGGATCGTGTTCGCGCACCTTCTCGCGGCTGCTCCCTTTTGCTCGTTTGACTACTAGCCACTTGGTTGCTATTACTTGCCTCTGCATATTCTATTCGCAGATGTTTTCACTGCTCGTTTTGCTTGTTGCACTTCATCAATTCCTTGCTTCTGCTTGCCGAGCCCACTGAAGCTGAGCCCGCTAAAGCTGAGCCCGCGCAGGCTCTCTGTTGGCTGCCGCCCCTCTTCCAGAGTTCGCTGCTTCTTGGTGTTTGTGCTCGCTGTCACCCAACATGGGACCTCCTATCCACCACGCGCCAACTCGCCCTTCCTCCAATTGGTCTCGCAACATTTGACACACTAGCCATTCTAGTTCCCGCGTTGACATCGACGCCTTGTTGGATGAACTTTGGCAAATGAGGGAGCTTCTTACTCGCACCCACAGCCTCCTGGCCTCTTCCTCCAATGCCGAGCTATCTACTCTTCCACTTGGCTCGTCTTGGATTGTGGACTCCGGGGCTACCAATCACATCTCTCCACAACCACTCTCTCGATACACGGATACTGCTACTCCCAAGTTTATCACCATTGCGAATAACGATACAACCAATGTTTGCGGTTACGACAATGTTACTGTGATTCCATCTATTTCTCTTCATTATGTTCTTCATGTCCCTAACTCTAAATTTAATTTACTCTCCGTCAGTTTTCTTACTCCAGAATATGACTGTTCCAGAACTTTTACCGCGTCTTCTTTTGTGTTGCAGGATCGATGGACGCAGCGTGTCATTGATACCAACCGGCTGTCAAATGGGTTCTACACTTTGGACCTTCCTGCCTCCGTGTTATCCCCGGTTACTTCTGTTGACTGACATTGTCGACTTGACCATGCTACTCCTTCTATCTTTTGACAAGCTCTTCTTGTTTTCGATTAATTGAGTTTCAATGTGAAACTTGCATTTACGACAAGCAACATTGATCTACCTTCTCCCCTAGTTGTTCTAGGAAATTTGCTCACTTTGACTTGGTTCACTCGGATGTTGGAGGACGATCTAAACTGCCAGTTTGTCTGGCTATCTGTACTTTCTGAACTTTATTGATGATCATTCTCGCGTCACCTGATTATATTTACCGCGTGATTGCTTTTAGTTGTTGCGGTGCTTTCGCTCCATTGCCGAAACTCGTACTCAATTCTCGAGCACCATTAAAATTCTTCACACTGATAATGTTCATGAATATACCAGTCAAGAATTTAAGGACACCTGCAATCTCCACGACATTCTCTATCAAACATCCCGTGTCAATACACCATAACAAAATGGTGTCGCCATCTTTTGGAGGTTGTTTGCTCTTTAATGTTCCAAATGCACGTTTCAAAGTAGTATTGACACTTTGCTGTTTCCACTGTGCGCTATTTAATTAATCGCATACCGTCGACCGTCCTCAACTTTGCTACTCCCTTCTCCATTTTCTTTCCTTCCACACCGCCCTTTTCTCTCCCTCAGGTTTTTGGGTGTGTCTGTTTTGTCCATCATCTCGGACCTCCTATCGTTAAGTTGGCTTCTTGTGCTACCAAGTACATATTTGTTGACTACTCTCGTACATAGAAAGGTTATGAGTCTCACTCTCCCACTACTGGGAAAATGATCACCTCTGCAGATGTTACCCTCTTTTAAGATCAACCGTTCTACTCAACACCTCCTCCGACTATATCTCTCAATACTCTCCCACGTTCGGATGTTCCCACTCACACTTCTCATCCCTTGTTTCCTACCCCTCCTCCCGTGCTCCCCTCTCCTTACTCCATCCCCTACTCCCATGCTCCCCTCTCCTATGATACAAGTGTACATTTGCCACCGTCCTCTGTCTGATGCCCTATGACCATTGTTGTCAACTGATGCTACTCCCCGAACGGTTGATCTGCCTATGGCTCCCTCTCAAGATGTGGTTTCTTCTACAACTCATCCTCTCTCTAATTAAGTATTCTTGCACCACCTCTCTTCTCCCCATTCGCAGGTTTGAGGCATCCTTGTCCTCTATTTCCACCTCGTCTTCTATGCAGGAGGCCCTTCAGCATCCGAGGTGGAGGGCAACAATGGATAAGGAAATGACAGCTCTATGGACAAATCACATATGGGACCCTGTTTCCCTTTCTCCTAGTCATTTTCCGATTAGCTGTAAATGAGTTTTTACCATCAAAAATCATTCTGCTGGAACAATTGAGTGCCTCAAAACTCGTCTTATTGCTCATGGCTACAACCTCTACACTAGCAACACGACCTTGATTATGAGGGCATGTTCTCTCCTGTTGCCAAGCTCAATATAGTCTGAGTAGTAGCTCTTTAGTGGTCCATTGACATTGGTCATTGCACCAACTCAACATTAAATATGCCTTTCTCAATGATGATCACATGGAAACTGTGTACACGAAACAACCTCCTGGTTATGAAACCACGGGAGAGTTTCGGGTTTGTCACATCAAGAAATCTTTTTATGGCCTCAAGCAGTCCCCACAGGCATGGTTTGAAAAATTTAGCTGAGTTGTTTGTAATATTGGCTTTACTTGAAGCTCTGCCGACTTCTCCTTGTTTATTCGTCATTGTCCACATGCATAGTGGTATTTCTTGTCTATGTTGATGATAACCTTTTAACAAGGGATGATATCCCCAACATCACTTTGGTCAATAAGCATTTGGCCTAACAGTTTCAGACTAAAGACTTGGGTCCTCTCCGATACTTCTTAAGTATCGAGGTTCCTCGTCATCCTGATGGTCTCATTTTGACTCAATAGGAAAAACTTACTTGACCTTCTTCGTGATGCAGTCTATTCAAAATGTAAGCCCACTGACACACCTATGAATGCAAATCACAAATTATGCGCTCATGCCTCCGACAATGATTCGCTTCTTCCTAATCCGGAGTACTACCGTCGTTTGGTTGACAAACTTATTTATCTAACTGTCACAAGACCAAATATATCCTTTGCTATCGGAGTTGTCAGCCATTTTATGCATGCCTCTCGAAACTCTCATCTCTAGGCCGTCGAACGTATTCTTAGGTATCTGAAGAATGCCTCAGGACAAGGGCTTGTGTATCATCCTTCCTCTTATCCGTCTCTCATTGTCTAAAGCTTATCAATTTCAGTATGAAAGTGAGAGAGTTCTATAAATGCCTACAGAGAAAGACATAAGCCATCTTACATTGTTAATTAGTTACCACTTTTGGTTTGAGCTGTGAAAAGATTTCTTTGTTCGATGTTATTTGTATCAATCATGCCGGTATAACTTCTGAACGTTATTCCGGTATTATCAAGTCCGCCAAAGAAGCTCCCAGATTTAATTTGTATTTAAAAACATTAATCTTGATCTTGATAAAGAGCTCTAACCTGAAAACTTTCCAGCTTTAACAATGCAGACGACAACGGTTGTGTCATTTGTGCATATTTTTGAAGCAGAGATTTCGCAGCACCCTTATCACCTCTGGCTTGAATTGTTAGGATCTCCCTGCTGAGGTCCTCAACTGCTGCTTCAATCTTCATGATAATAAAAAAATGGATAAGTTTCCATTAGTCATCGAAGGAAATCAAGAAAATCAAGAACATAGAGAAAATTACCTTTTCAAAATCAACAGAGAAAGTCACATCCGTGTGCAAAATAAATGCTTCTTTCTCATATAACCAGTTAAATTGCAATGCCTGCCCTTTTCTGCACTCATCAAATGGAATGGAATCCAATTTAAGTTGATGTTCAAACCCCTTTGATGCAAGAATTTTGGACTATATTTGACGGTCTAACTCATTTACCCGTGTGCTTCTTCTAATCCAAAGCGCACTGACCGAAAGCATCCCGCAAGGAAAGAAACATACATGGATCTCAACAGAATTCTTGGGAGCAATTCCTGGATAATTCAAAGATTTAATATAATTTAAGCGATAATTACAAAAAATTGTCCTCTAATTTTGCATTAGGGACCTCCCCCTGCCCCCTATCTTTAAAAATTACAAAAACCTCCCTTCGAAGTATTGGGAATTTTGAAAGTTCGCGGGAAAGTTCCTGTAAATATGTAAAGTTATAGGGGGAGGTCACAATAAATAACCCTATAAAATAATACTAAACAACAACCTTATTTGCATAATGCATCCTCGTGCGGATACTTAAATGGATTTTCAAGGAAAAAATATGAATGACAAAAAGGCCATGTAGAAAAGTTGCATGGAACTACTGACCTGGTTGATGAGAAATCTTAGAGCCCAAAGACCAACAATATCTGCTTTAGCTTCTTCCATAGCTGAATGGAGTTCTTGAAGTTCCTTAGTATAATGAACAAGGGAAGCCATTATACATCAAATCACGCAAAAACCTTAAGCTATTTTTCATTAATGAAATCTTTAATTGTACCGGAGAGAAGCTACTTGTATAAATGAGAGAGTAAAAGCCCAAAGAAAGATCCCATTGTATATTTTCCTCGCTTGTATTTAGTCCCACATCTTCAATTTTATAATCTCTCTTCTCTATTCTATATAAAAGGGGTTGTAATAGATAACTTTTTTAAAATAAAATTTATTAAATATTTCAAATTCTCTCATGGTATTAGAGAAGGATGAAATCACTCGATGTTCTCCACTCGCGTGAGTACTCCTGCCCTCACACAAAGCATTTCTGATCTCGCACGAACACTCCCGTCCGCACACGAAATCTCTTGCGATTGGTTTCAGCGCTGACCCGTTCTGCTCCCATAACCTTGGGTTACTTGCCACTATGTTTATGGAATTTGCAGTCCGCTGCTCTAACGTTGATTGGGATAGTCACACAACTCACCCCTCCTACCCACGGGATATTTATAGACTTCTCCATCCACTGTGCACATCTCCGACATCTACGAACGTCTACCGCCTTGTATGCGAATTCTCCAAGAAGCGACGTCTCCACCCTCGTCTGCGACTTCTCCAGCCCGCGACGTCTCCACCCGCGCCTATGATCCCTTCAACATTCAGCTTCTCTAATCTCGAAACCTTCTCCAGCATCTGCGAACTTCTCCAGCCGCATTTGCGATGCTCCCTACGACTTCCCTCTACTCTCATGCGAGCTCTCTGCTGAAGCTTCCTACAGCTTCTATATACTCGCCCGTGACTTCTTCGACGGCTGAGAGCTTTCTTCAACTTGCAAGCCCTCTACATCCAAGCTCTGGCCGACTCTGCATCGCCTGAACCCCTCGCGTTCTAGCTGGGAGCACACAAGCTTGTTTTCACACTTTGCATGTCTTCACAGAGCTCGCAAACACCCATAGCGCGAAGACCTTATTTTCCTAGCTCACCGAACTCCAGCCGTTGCTCCATGGATACACCTCTTGTCACTCCAGCTTTAACACCCACGATTCTTTTCAACACATCTGGAACCTGTGGGACGACTTCCAAAACAGGGCCAAATTACCAAGATTGGAGTGTCTCTTTCACTTTTCTTCTCCGTTCTCAACGCAAACGATACCATCTCACTGACACTCTGCTTAATCCCGCGTCTCCCATCTATGCTGACTGGGACGTTGGTGTTGCTCTTGTTTGCACCTGCCTTGCAAACAGTCTCTCTGATGATTGTTTGTCTATCATCCGTTATGATGACACAGTAAAGCAACATGTGATCATCTTGCTACCCTTTACTCCAAAGGTATCAAAACCTCCCGCATCTACACTAAAGTAGGCCAAGTGGGCCAAACCAAACTTCCGCGCATAAAATTACTCTCAACGATGAACTTCGCTATGACCGTCAATCATTATTCGAAGACAACCCCACGAACGTCTAACGAGTTGAAACAAAGTGAGATGCGTACATTCACAAACAAAATCACAAGCAATAATTTATGAATAAGCGGCAATAAAAGCAGTGCGGACATAAAGATAAGCTATTAACTATTTAGTTGGAGTGCATAAATCTAAAGCTAATTAATAGGAGTAAGTATACGGGAAAAGATACCGCAAAGGAGGCAGGCCGTTCCGAAGTTCTTCATGCAACAGAGAGATTGAATCTCTCGTCGTCAGCAGTGTGAAAACAAAATAACTCTGGGTGACTCGCCAGAATAGAGCAAAGTCGACGACAATTGGCAGGAGAGTCAATATTCGATGATCGTTGGAAGGGGAGGTGAAGTCAACGGTGACCAGGTGGTAGATGGCGGTTGAGACGCGCTAAATTGAAACAGAGAACTTTCGGTCAGTGGCTCTGCAGGGAGGAAGTGTTTGGAGTCTTGCGAGGGTGGGCGAGTCATAAAAAAGCCTTCCCAGATCGTCGGCTGGTCGGGGAAGAAGGAAGAGAGGCTTATACTGGGAGAGAAGGGGGGGGGGGGGGGGCTCAATTGGGCAGGAGAAAGAGGGGCGATGCTGCTCGTACAAGGCTTCGCCGACAACTTAGAAGAAACGAGGGGTCTCGTTTCTTTGATATCCGGGTCTGCTCTCCTCTTTTCAGCAGGCTCCTCATATAGGGGCATGACTTTCTTTTCATTTTATTATCTTCCAAAAATTACTTTCTAAATATTGTTTCCCAAATAATTCCAGATATCAATTTCCAAATAATTTTAGATATAAATTTCCAATAGTACTTTCCAAACAATATTTTCCTAAACATCTTGATGTTTCATTATGGTGAATGACGAACATTCTCCAACTAAGTTTATGCCTCCTTAAATAAATTAAGATTACCTTTAACATTCTAACTCCTAAAATTTTCAGACAATTTATTCAAGATTTCACCGAGTGGTCAAACCGATGAGCCGGAACTCAACATAACATCGGTGCGCGGAAAAATAAAATTATAGAAAGTAAAATAACAAATAAAAACATAACGGCCGCGGGATGATATCACCCGTCCTTGGATGCGGCGATGGATGCATCAATTCCCTCGGGGTTGACAAAGCTTGATCCCGGTGAGAAAGCGCAAAAAAATATCAATAGAGAGATCAGACTTCATCGCTGGTGCTAACTCGTGTGATATGTCTGGGGCCTCGATTGGTAGCTCGATGCGCTTCTGAACATGATATGGACCAAACCTCTTGCAAGAAGTAAATACCCAATCTCCCTTTGAAAAGTACAACTCACGGCGATAACGACGAATCATGAATTTATAATGTTCAAAGGTTGCTCATAAATTATTAGCAACAATTTTATGCAATTCTTTTTAATAATTTATACGAGCTTGCGGATCAAATGAGACACGTTCATGGAAACGGAGGGGGTGACGGTCAAGTAGGTGGTGTAACAAAACCCATAGAGAATCTCAAAAGGAGATTTATTAGGGGAGTGTTTTTTAGAATTATTATATGTGAATTGTGTTCGTGGTAGTACGAGATCTCATTACTTTAAACTCACCCTAGTTAAACGCTTAAGAAGGCCTCTTGGAATTTTATTAATGATCTCAGTCTGTCCATCAATCAGAGGGTGAAAAGTGCTACTATACTCGAGTTTGGTTCCCAATCAACCCCCCAGTGTGTTCCAAAAATATGACATACAACATTTAATATAGTGATATCTAAATATGAAATCTATGTAGTAAGGTGTCAGAGATAAGTGGTCATCAGACATAATATGGGAAAATCGAGAGATACTAAGTGGTACGTCAACGACCGAAAGACGTGGGATCAATCCTGGGTCATGTGGGGTGAGTGACATAATTGTTTCATGGCTTACTTCATGGGGTGGTGGTTCAAGCAGGAGTGCAATAAGTAGTAACGTGGAGTCAGCAAAAAGTGAATTAGCAGACGTAAATGGTTTCTCGCGTGCCCTTGGAATAAGGCAGTTCTTCTGGGAAAGAAGAACAATCTTGTGTTCATTGTGCTCGAATGAATGAGAGTTCCTCGTGCCGTCGTGCATGACATGCCGGTCGTACTGCCAAGATCGCCTTAACAAGATATGACAGACATCCATGACAACGACATGACATAACACTATCTGAATATGTGCCCATTATAAAAAACTCTACTAGGCAATAATGTGTAAGGAACATAGTCAAATGTCTATTGACAACGAATAAGATGTAGGGTTATTCTAACAGATGTGTCTCAAGCCCTAATGTTTCTACCATACGTTGAGAAATGAAGTTCTCCATACTATTGTTATCGAGGATAATGGAACAAAATTGTCACTAAATGCGTGCAGTAGTGCAGTAAATATTTCCTCCAATGGTCATCATCAGTAAAGTCGTTCGGAGTGATCAGGCTATAACATAAGAAACAAACTAAGTGTTCAACATATTCACCCTTTACTCCTTTTCCATCCTCGGGCTCAGGTTCAGGCTCAGGATTGGAGTCATTAATGTAAACCTCATACGCGGGCTAACGTCCATCAGTAGAAACAATAATGACGACGAAGTGGCATCGCAGACACTCAGATAATTTGTGTCCCGATTTTATACACTTGAAACATCGAATACTCCAGTGTTGGGCATTGCTCAAATATTCTCCTTACCCCGACAGAGGTTAGTAGGTGGAGTCAGAGTCCCAACAATGATAGGAGGGGAATCTAAGATCCTAGCAATAGGGGCAATGGTGACGCTCAGTGAGGGTCTATCAGTAGACCTAAGTACAGATGTCGGCTCCTGTAAGGACTTTACTTTACGGGCGCAACTTGAGATTTATCTTAGGTCCTTACAATCATATATCTCTAATTAGCCTCTAATCCTATATCATAACCCATTCATATAACGTGATACGGTTAAATCATCATCCTCTTGGAGCTCGAGACGAGACTGAAGTACTAAAAACTCATTAGCATATTCATCCACAAATAATTTGTCTTGTCATAGGTTGTGGAACCTACAGTGGAGGGTCTGCAAATAATCGAGTGGCACATACCTCCGGCGCAGTTGTCTTAAATTCAGTTCATGTGGTGATCAATGACACGCCTAAATTAAATCTTGAACGCTTTAGTTGACCCCACCAAACCAAAGTGGATCCCTTTAACCTAAGGGTAACATACTCAACTTGCCTAGCTTGAGATAGTTTCTTACAAGCCAGGAAACGATCCATCCTATCAAACAAATCTAGACATCGCTCTGGTTCTAAAAGCCCTTAGAAATCACCAACATCTAATTTGACTCATGCATCCCATCAAGGTGGATCCCTTTTGTTTTGGTGCCCTTGTTCAAACTGTTGTGGATTAGGACTTTCGATTTCGGGTTGCCTAGGATTAGGACCCTCATCAATTTGGTGCAGGGTAATCCCTAACTGTTGGTTGGCCTCCAACGTGTTAATACTCATGTGTAACCCATTTATCACATGTCTCACATCTCACATATTCGCAGTAACATTCGTACTTGACGCCTTGTTTTAGTCAAAATTTTAATTTGTGGGCACAGATCAACAACACCATTTTCAAAATTATCCACATGATTTTCAATATAAATTAATTGTTTTCAATTCTCTTACATTTAAAAATACTGATTTTTTATAAAAAAATAATTTGAAATCCTTTTTTTCTAGACAATGAAATCCCTTTATGCGTAAAAAATTATAACTCTAAAATTTTATAAAGGTTTTTAATTACGAGATTAGACGAGTGGATACACAAATTTTTATTTTATTTTAAAGTTCAAACTCAAATAAAAATGATTTTTTAAAAGACTTAAAACTAAAAGAAATTTAATATTTTTTTTTGAAAACTCGGATCGCTTGATTCACAATATGAGCGAATAAAAAACCCTCTGATACCAAACTGATGTAGGCTGAATGAGCCAAACCGAACTTTCGCGCGTAAAATTACTCAACGATGAAGTTCACTAAAATCATTACTAATTATTCGAAGACGTCGCCTCGAGTGTCTAACAAGTTGAACCAAAGCGAGATCCATATTCACAAACAAAATAACAAGTAATAATTTATGAATAAAGCAACATTAAAAGCAGTGCGAACATAGAGGCAAGCTATTAATTATTTAGTTGGAATGTATTATCTAAAGCCAATTAATCAGAGCAATAATATGGGAAAGCATACCACAAAGGAGGTTGTTCTTTCTGAAATTCTTCACGCAGCGGAGAGACTGAATCTCGTCGGAGGCGGCAGCATGAAAACAAAAATAAATTTGGATGAGTCGCCGAAATGGTAGGCGGAGTCGACGACAACTGGAGGTCAATTTTCGATGATCGTCGAAAGGGGAGGTGAAGTCGACGGCGACCAAGCGATAGACGGTGATTGGAGGCGCGCTGAATCGAAACAAAGAACTTTCCGTCAGTGGCTCTGCACGGAGGAGGCGTCTGGAGTCGTGTGAGGGTAGGCGAGTCACTAGAAAGCCTTCCAGATCATTGACTTGCCAGGGGAAAAGGAAGAAAGGCTTTGACTGGGAGAAAGAATAGAGGAGGGCTCGATTGGGAAGGAAAAAGAGGGGCACTGCTGCTCGTGCAGGGCTTAGCCGGCAAGTCAAAAGAAACGAAGGGTCTTGTCTCTCTGATATCCAGGCCTGCTCTCCTCTTTGCAGCCCGCCCCTCATATAGGGGCAACCCTTTTTTTCTTTTTATTATCTTCCAAAAGCTACTTTCCAAATAATGTTTCCCAAATAATTTCAGATATCAAATTTCCAAATAATTCTAGGTATAAATTTTCAAATAGTACTTTCCAAACAAATATTTCCGAAACCTCTTGATGTTTCATTAAGGTGAATGATGAATATTCTCCAATTAAGTTTATGTTTCCTTAAATAAATTAAGTTTGTCTCTAACGTCCTAACTAGTAAAATTGTCAGACCATTTATTCAAGGTCTCACCAGGCGATCAAAATGATGAGAAAAAACTCAACAAATATCAGTGAGCGGAAAAATAAACTGACAGAAAGTAAAATAAGAAATAAAAAGATAACAGATGCAGGATGATATCGCACGTCCTCAGATGCGGCGATGGATGCATCAAACACCCTCTACTCAGATCTATTCTCCTGACCAACTTTCTCTCTTGATAATGCATATAAAGAGGTTCAATCTCTATGCACCGAACTTCTCCAACAATAGCCCTTCTTTAATGACCTTGCAATTCAACATAAGCATTTTCAAGAACTCCTTGTGGTTTGCTATCTTCTTATCCTTTAAGACACCAACAAGACGATTCGTCAATAGATCTTGTGGGAACCTGGCACTCCCATCTTGGCCTCCACCGCCATCTGTATCTTTGTTGCTACCAACCTTCTGTGACGTCCGATTGTTTTCCCTCCATACTCAAACAATTATACTCATGTGACAGGTCGTGGAGCTCACAACAACCATCGAGGTTGCACTGGGGGACTGTGTGGGAACCACCCCCTTCGCTCACATTGCGGGAAGCTTGAACATCTAGTCGAACACTGCTTTGCGAAACACCCTCACCTCCGCCCTCAGTACCACGAAGTCCGAGCCTTCGCCTCCTCCATCCACAGCCTAGCCAGAGTCCGACTGCTGGTTCTCTTCGACAGATATTGAGGCCCCTCATCAATGCTTCCAAACAATCTGCCTCAATTGCCAAATCTTAACGTAACACACATGTTGCTACGGGTAAGTCGCTCATCGACTTTGGTGCCACCAATCATATGACTGAGAATTTTGTCTTCTCACACCTCAAGAAGTACAATCGATTACTATCGATTTTTGTAGATGATGTCTCTCATGCTCCAGTTTGTGGAACTGTAGTTGTTAGTACCAACTCTCTTGTCTAGCTAGACAACACTCTCTTAGTCCCAAAATTTTCTTACAATTTGTTGATTGTCAGTTCTCTTTCGCGACCATTACAATTCTCTATCTCATTTTCTCCTTCTGCTTGTTGTTTTCAGGAACTTCACTCCAAAGGAACGATTGCTACTAGGACTGGATGCGACAGTCATTATTACTTTGACGATCTGCTTATTCTCTATGCATCTACAATCTCCACTTCTCTGCTCCAGTGACATAATTGACTTGATCATCGCCTGCTACGTATCATCCACCAACTCCTGCCCTCTTTAAAATCAGAAGACACCACATTAGAAAGTGAAGCTTGCCAATATGATAAGCCTAACCCTTCTTTCCCTACTAAGTTTTGTAAGAGTTTTATTCGTTCGTTAGACCTTGTTCACTCAAGCATCTGGGGTCCTAATCCCACCAAGTCTATTTGTCGAGGAAGTCTATACTTTGTAACTATTATTAATAATTTTTCTCGATATACTTATATTGTAAAGGAATCACAAATCTATTTCTACGCTTTTTCGCCAAGGAATCATCATAATTATCTTTACAAATAAAAATAGGACCTATGAGATTCCAATGAACATAAGATATTCTTTTTTACCAAAAGTATCCAACAATTTATGTCTCGATCATTAGTAAGTAGATCAAAAATATATTTTCTTCAACAAAAAAAGAGCTAACATTCATTTGATCTTGATCCTCGTGGAATAAAAAAGACACTATATTGGATCTACATAGACCTCATGCTAATAACTGTATCTTCTAAAGGAATGCTTTGAAATTTTCTCCATACATTTTATAATAAAATTTGCATGCAGTTTGGTTTAATTCTAAAAACAACTTTGAACCGATAATGCGAAAGAATATGCGAGCAAATAGTTTTCATTGTTTTGCACTTCTAAAGGTATTATTCATCAGAGTAGTTGTGTGCATACGACCCAACAAAATGAAGTGGTGGAGAGGAAAAATCGTCATCTCCTCGTTGTTGATTGAACACTCTCATGCCAAATAAATGTTCCACACTCTTATTGGTGTCATACTATCCTCATTAATTGTCTACCTTCTTCCTCTCTTCAGGGAAAAACATCATTTTCTCTTCTTTACCCAGATTGCACACCTTTCTCCTTTACCCCTTGTGTGTTTGGGTGTACTGCATTTGTCCACACTCCTACACTTGGTCGAGACAAACTCTTTGCTTACTCCACCAAATCTATCTTCACTGGGTAATCCCTAACACATAAGGGATATCGGTGTTTCAACCCCATCATCAATGTCAATATGTCTCTACTAATGTTGACAATTTTTGTCTATTCCCCATTTTTGCAAGGAAGGTGAGACACTCACTCTAGAGATCCAACTTCCTCCCTCCTCATCCCCTCCTACCTCTATTACATTTTTCCATATCATTCATACAACTCCACCAGATATCCCACAATACCATCACTTATTGAATGTATACCTCCTCTTTCACCCTTTCTTTATCATTATCATTGGCATTGAGCTTCCTGTCAAATCCTCGCTCCTTCCACTCTAGAGTCCCAAAATACCAATTTCGAGATCAATTCTCTCAACTTCTAAAGGTTCCTTCACCTTAACAGATTTAGATCTAGATGTTCCATTGCTTGGCGCAAAGGAGTACGGGGGAGCACTCAAAATACGACTACAAATATTGTGTCTTATGCAAACATTAGTCCTTGCAGCAAATTTTCTCAGAAAAACTCTAACAACACCATTCTGACTACTTATCATGAAGCCCTTCGTATACGTTACTGGAAAGCGACTATGGATGAAGAAATGTCAGCCTTGGCAACATGGGGTACTTAAACTCTTGTTCCAACCCCACTTGGGGTTGATATTGTTGGACGTCACTGGGTCCCTTCCATCAAATTTCTTCCTGACAACACTGTGGATAAATACAAGGCTCCTCTAGTTGCAAAGGGGTTCACCCAGACTGACAATGTTGATTGCATCGACACATTTACGCCAGCTTCCCGTATTAGTATTGTCCAGGTCCTCTTCTCTGTTGTCAATAAGAATTGGCAAATGAGTCAGCTTGATGCTAAAAACAACTTCCTCTGTTGTTGTCAATAAGAATTGGCAAATGAGTCAGCTTGATGCTAAAAACACCTTCCTATATATGGTGAACTACCCGAAAAAGTCTATATGGAGCAACCTCCTAGTTATGTTTTTCAGAGGGAGTCTCAGGCGTGTAAGCTCCAAAAGACTATTTATGGTTTAAAGCAAATCCCCCCCCCTCCTCGAGTGTGTGTTGACAAATGAAGTCATATCGTCTCTATCATTGATTTTCAAGAAATACCGCTAATCACTCTCTCTTTATACAGAAGACCAACTACTGACTGGTTATTCTTGTTGCCTATGTTGATATTTTTTTAGTAGAGAACTCTTCTGGAATAAAGGTAATGAAAAATAGTTTCGTGAACATTTTCTCACTAAATATATGAGTCCTCTCAGATACTTCTTAGGAATTGAAATTGCAAGACACAATAACTCAATTGTTCTCTCACAACGCAAGTATGCCCTGAATCAACTCAACTAAACTGGACTTCTTGGCACAAAGCCTGCTCACAGTTCTATGTCGGTGGGTGTTGAAAAACATGTTACTCATTACAGGTGACTGATAGGTAAACTCATTTATCTTACTGTACCAGACCTAACATTTCCTATGTTGTTGGAAAGGTCAATAAATTCATGCAAGTTCTTAGAGAGTGTAATCTAGATGTTGCCTCAAAAACTAGAATACATCAATCTTCAGGAAAATGTCTATTGTTTCAAAGAAGCATCTATTTGCGCGTTGAAGTATATTCTGATGGTAGTTATGCATGAATCAAACTACGTGTGAGTTAAAGTGGTTAAGAATACTTCTAAAGAACTTGAGAGAAATTTACGATTATCCCCTACCTATTTTTTGTAATAATAAAGTTGACATTTATATATCTAAAAAACTAGTATTCCATGAAAAAGATAAAACATATTAAAGTTGATTGTCACTTCATCAGAGATGAAGTTATCTAAACGCAAATATGCACTCCATTTGGCTCTTTAAATAAAGAGTTGATTGACATCTTAACCAAACCAATATCTTCATCTTTTTCAGATAATTGTGTCAAGTTGATAATGATCGACATATATACTCCATTTTGAGGGGGAGTATTAAAGACTACATATGAAAAAACCAAAGAAAGAGCCAATTGTATATTTTTCCTCACTTGCATTTAGTCCAACATCTCTAATTGTATAATCTTCCTTCCCTGATTCTATATAAAGAGGGTCTCTTGTAACAACTAAGATTATTTGAAATTGTTAAAAGAAAGATGTGAAAAAGCCCAATATGAAGCCCATTTAGAGCCTATTTCATCTTTAGGATTTAGTCTCACATCTTAGATTGAGAATCCTCCTCCACTCTTTTCCTGTATATAAGAAGTGTATTCATACATGTATTGATTGTGAAAAAAATTAATAAAATACTTTTATTTTTCTCCTGTGGATTTCTACATGGTATCAGAGCGACTGGTCCTATTTCTTGCTTTTATAGCTTTGCTCCTCTAATCAGTGGGGTCCACTGGTTTCCCACCTCGCTGCGGTCTGACCCTTCCTTGTCGCGCCTTCTCGATTGCTATCCTCTTCTCAATGCGGTCTCTCGTCCTTGCCGCAAGCTCTGCTCGCCGCGGTCTGTTTTTTATTTTTGTTTGCTTGCCGCGGTTTGCCTAAGGTTTCAGCAATTTGCCGCGGTCTTCTACTCTCACTGCGGTTCTGCGGTCTCCCTTACCGCAAGTCACTGACTGTCCGCGACTTCTGCGAGTTCTATCTGGTCTCCGCTGT
This sequence comes from Platanthera guangdongensis, assembly GCA_039583875.1. Lineage (NCBI taxonomy): Eukaryota > Viridiplantae > Streptophyta > Magnoliopsida > Asparagales > Orchidaceae > Platanthera > Platanthera guangdongensis. The sequence continues at coordinate 50,614,092 of CM077151.1, read as the reverse complement.
AGTTTTTCTGTCTGGTAGCTGACTGTTCGCCAAGTTCCTCCTGTCACCCACGTGGTCTCGCTTATTCGCGCTGTGCTGTGCTGTCCACTCCAGTCGCACTCTTGGCTTATGCTCCTGGACACCTTTTTTGACGCCTAGTCACAATTCTGCCTTCAAGCCGCACCTGTCGGACTGTTTTCCTATCTATATGCTCATTACCTTGCTGTTGTTGTTTGTGTCATGGACTCGACAACTCTCCTACCTGCCAGATCTTTTCGCTGCGGGTTGATCTTCTAACCACAGCTTCAGTTTGTCGGGCCGGTAGTGCTCGCCGCTGCCATTCTTCTCCAGGTCGCTTCCTGTTTTCCGTCCTGCACTGGTTTTGCTAGCCGCCGTTTCTCATCCAGCCGCAGCTACTCCGCAGGCTTGCCTCCCAGACCGCCATTTCTCTTTTCTCAGTTGATGCCTCTCCTGGCCGCCTGGTCGCCTGGCCGCCTGGCTGCGTGTCCCTGGCCGCCAGTTCGTTTGATTACAGTTCACCTCTGCAAACCGCAGCTTCTCCCAGGCCACTGCTCTCCAAGTTGTTGTCTAGCTGCGTCGCGCGCTCTCTGCTGGTCGAGCTCCTGTTTGTCACTGCCAGTCACAACTCTTGCCTTCGCTAGCTGCCATCCTTTCCTGCAGGAGCTGCTCCCTATTTTTTTAGCCCTATTGTTGTAGGCGGATCATCTTCCGTGGCTGCACATCATGCTCAACCGTTAAATTCATTTCTGCAGTCAACACCAACTCTTATTCCCTCTCGTGGCGATCGCATCACTTCTCTGGATAGCCGACCCAGTTACACTTCCAACAACATCAAGCTGACATTGATGTTTTGCGCACCCAACTATAGTAACTTCAAGGATTGATCGGTAGTTCTCCGGGCTCTGTTGCCTCTATCTCAACTGGTGGTATCTCCTGTCTTGCCCATAGTTCATCCTGGATTTTGGATTCAGGGGCCTCACACCACATTACCCCATGGAAACCCTCAAAATACTTACTCTATGCATCCCAAGTTCATTACTGTTGATAGTGGGGTCATCATTCCCGTCTCTGGCTCTGCAGACGCTAACCTTACTCCCTCCACTCTTCGTTTAGTTCTTCATGTTCCAGGCTCTCCTTTAAACCTCCTCTATATTAGCCGTCTCACTCAAGACCTTGATTGTTATATAATATTCTCTTACATTTCTTGTGTTGTGCAGGATTGTAAGATGCAAAATATCATCGACAAAGGCATATGTCGAATCGACTTTACATCCTGGAACCCTCCCCCCACGATTCTCTCCTCTATTAGCTCTATTGATTGAAACTAGTGTCTTGGGCACGCTCCTTTACACATCCTCCGAAAAGCTCTCACAGACGTATCCCTACATAATTTCACATGCAATTCTTGTAACTATGGAAAACAACATCGGTCTACGTTTTCATCTCATCATACTCGGAGCGATGGTCCCTTTGTTCATGTTCATTCTGATATTTGGGGACCTTAGAAAACCGCAAGTGTTTTTTGCTATCGTTACTTTGTTACCTTTATAGATAATTACTTTCGCACGACATGGTTGTATTTCCTTCATGATCGCTCTGAGCTGACTCATGTTTTTCGTGTCTTTATTATTGAAACTCGCAACCAGTTCTCTACTATCATTAAAACTCTCTGAACTGACAATGCCCGTGAATACACCAGTCACGCGTTTACAAACCTATGTACTGAGTTTTAGATCATCCATCAGACCTCGTGTGCTTATACACCCAACAAAATGACATGGTCGAACGCAAGAATCGACACCTCCTTGAGGTCACCCGTTCTCTTATGTTTCAAATGAATTTTCCAAAACTTTATTGGAATTTTGCGTCTCTACAACCAATCATCTTATTAACTGCATGTCTTCAACCATTCTCAACTTTACGTCTCTCTTCAAACTTCTTTTTTCCCTCAACACCTCGTTTTTAGTCACCCCTCGTGTCTTTAGTTGAGTGTGATATGTTCATAATCTTGGGATGTCCACTGACAAGCTTGCTCCACGTGCCACAAAATATATGTCTGTTGATTACTCACGTACTCAAAAGGGATATGTCTGCTTCTCTCCCAAGGATCGCAAGGTTGTTACTTCTGCTGATGTCACCTTTCTCGAAGACCAACCATATCATTGTCAACCAACTGATTCTCCAATTCCGTCTCTACTTCTGCGGCCTGCTATCCATGTTATTTCTAATCTTCCACCTCTCCTTCCCACGCCAATCCCACCAAACTCACCTGTTCTTCCCCCGCCAATCCCACCACAACCACCTCTGATTACGGTGTATACTCGTTGTCCTACTTCCTACTACTCTACGGGAGATGCCCTCCACTGATGATATTTTGCGGCCTGTAGATCCGACAACCATCTCTACTGCTCACGCGATGACGAATTATTTCTCCTTACACCGCCTCTCTAGAATACCGAAAATCTGCCTTTTCTTTTTTCCTCTATTACCACCCCTACCTCTGTGCAAGAGGCTCTCTAACATCCGAGGTGGTGGGCGACAATGGACGAGGAAATCTCTGCTCTTTTGGCAAACCACACTTGAGAACTTGTCTCTCTTCCTCCTGGCCAGACTTGCGTGGGTTGTGAGTGTTTGCCATCAAACATGGTCCATATGAGGCGGTTCAACGTCTGAAGGCTCGCATTGTGGTTCGTGGTTTTACTCAACAACAAAGTCTATATTACGATGAGAACTTTTCTCCAGTCGTCAAACTCAATACTGTTCGTGTTTTGATCTCTCTCGTCCATAGAGGGATGCTACTTGTGGAAGAGGGACGCTGCTTGTGGAGGTTGGGTGAGGGAAGAAGGGAAGGTGGTGTCGGGGGTGCCGGCTACGTGGTCGAGGGAGGCCTAGAGGGGCAGCAGTGGGGCTGATGTAGGATTAATATGGGGCTATGAATCTTGGAACGAGGGATGGTGTTGGCCGACTGTTATGGGGTGATCGATGGGTTGAAATTGTGGTGGTTGGCTATGCAATGAATGGACGTGGAGGGGGGAAATGGGGAAGAGATTGGTTGGCAGAAATTTGGAGGGGGGAATGAGGAGGTTATGGGATGGTCAGCCAAGGGGTTGAGAGAGAAGAGTAAGTCCGGTATTCGCACCCGGAATTGTCTTCGACACCATAGTGATCAAGAATTGGACTTCTACACTCCAATCTTTAATACTTCTAAACATTGTTTTAAATGTATTCCAACATGTCTCTCGACATGTCATTTTTAAGGGCAAAATGATATGTATTTCTAAGAAAATAGATTGTCATTTTGTAAAATATATGCCGACATGTCCAATTTTTTATGATATATCAGCCAACATGACTTTTAAATATATCATCCGCTATTTTATTTTATGTTATATTAGCAGACTATCAACATATGTTTAAATAACATATATATTTTATTATTTATGTTTAAATCGATTAGCCTTATTTCGATTTTTAACGTTTTATTCATACAATCAATTTTTGTATAATTATTTCATAATTTTTTAATTTCATATTGCAAAAAATACAAAATATTTAATACATTTATTAATTGATTGTAGGGGTTCAAACGAGTCGAGCTCGAGTCGAGCTTGGCAAAATTTCCAAGCTCGAGCTCGAGCTCGAGTTTTTTTATTTCGAGCTCGAGCTTTTCATTTCGAGCTCGAGCTCGAGCTCGACGAGCTTATTTTTCTCAGCTCGAGCTCGAGCTCAAGCCAACTTATCGAGCTCGAGCTTTCGAGCTCGCGAGTTTTTAGCTCATGAGTTTTATTTTCTTATTTTTCTTATTATTTTTTTTTATTTTTATAAAAAACTTATAAATAAAAAGCTCGCGAGCCGGCTCGCGAGCTCATGAACAACATTAGATGAGCTCGAGCTCGACTCGTAATCGAGCTCGATCGAGCTCGAGCTCGAGCTCGAGTCGAGCTTTTTTCGAGCCGGCTTATCGAGCTTTCGAGCCGGCTCAACTCAACTTGCACCCCTAATTGATTGTTTGCAAGTTTTTAATAAAAAATTTATAAGTTTAAAAAGACTTGCAATCAATCAAAAATTTTTAACTTTTAAATCTTCTTTATTTGCAATAAACTTATTGTTATCAAAATAAGATTGTTGTATACTATTAAATATATTTTATAATATATCATTTTGTGTTTGTTAGTAATATTTTATCTTAGATACTATTTGATTTTATTTTATAATATTATTGGCTCATTTTTATTTATTTATTTATTATTTTTCTGTTTTTAAACATATAATTAAAGTTGGTACACATAAAAATAAATTTTTTATTTATAAGATATAGAAATCAAAAATTTTAATATATCTCTGACATGTCTCCGACTTCCGACATCAGACACATTTAAAAACTAATCTGATATGACGCCGACATCCGATATTTAAACATTGCCTCTAAATGAGAGTTCTCGCCCCCCATTTATAATTTTCAAAAGACTAATGAATGACTATGATTGGCCAAACACTTTGACTCAAATAAAACATAAAATTATAACTCGAAATAAATATACAAGAGACAAAAATACAAAGATTGTCGAGCCGCTCGAAATTAGCAGTCCCAATCATCACTGCGTATGTGGTCGTCATGAGTAGACCCTGTAGAGAGAAATGAAAAGTGCATTTTATTCTTCCACAAAGGGGCTTTATATAGGAACTACAACATGACTCACAACACCGATAGGCGGTGTGAGACTAAACACAATAATACTAAAGTACTGATATCTCTAACACTTCCCCTCAAGCTGAAGGGGAAACCTACAACTTGAACACGACATAAAACGGAAGGTAAAAGAAGGTTGGCAACATGGGACAAAACAGCAGCCACCGAGGCCCAACCGCGTGTCACCAGTGATACAACAACCGGGCAAAGGTCACACGACGTTGGTCTACAAACCGACCATGATCACGCTGGATACACTCGGAGCTGAAACTAGGTCAACCAAGAATGCCAAACCATTCCTACCACAAAGGGAATAAAAGAAACGGTGAGACACAAACAACAAACGAAATCAACCTAGGGGCAATGCGTGACTAAGGCAGGAGTCGGGAAAGAGACATCCGAGTCGTCATTATCACAAACACTCCCCCTCACGTGGAATACGTGCAAGAAGGCATAGACTATGCCTGGAGGCCGTGACGTACACTCCCCTCACGTAGACCACGTGCACGTGTGGGACCCTCGTCGGGTACATGAAACCAGATCACGTGGAGAAAGCTGAAATCGTAAAGAGACGCAAACAACAACACCAACATACCAACAAACAACTTAAAAAAACTAGACCAGAAAGAAAAAGAGGCTCATGCGGTAGCAGCAAGGCACGACCAGCAGATCAAGCAGAGATGGAGGTGCTGGAGGAGGAGGCGCAGCGGCAATAGAAGGCCGACAGGAGAAGAGGGGACGAACCCTAGCTGCACGCAGAGGAGACATAATCCAGAGAGGAGCAGTAACGAGCTTTGGCAGGGTTGCTGATGATGACCAGCGAGGAAGAAGATGTTAGGAAGAAGACGTTGTGATCTTTGACAAGATGCAGAGGGGAGCCGACGGGATCAGCGGGATCCGGCGCTGATAAGAGCTGCGCCAGGTGCAGCAAGAGAAGACGAAGAAGAGAAGGGATTGTCGACTGGAGAAGCAGAGCCGTCGGAAGCAGACGGCGAAGCCGTCGGGAGAAGCAGAGACGACATCATACGACAGCAGCAGCGGCGAAGTCGTCGGGAGAAGCATCGAAAGGCGTCAGCGTCGTCGGGAGAAGCAGCGAAGTCGTCGGGAGAAGCATCGACAGGCGTCGTCGTCGTCGGGAGAAGCAACAACAGGCGTCGGCGTCGGCGAGCGTTAGCAGCACAGGCGTCGATGATGCAGGCGGAAACAGCAGCGGAATCAGAACCGCTCCTGTCGACGGGATCAACGATAGACAGGAGCGGGAGAGTGGGGCGTGAGCCCTAGCAGGGCGCGGAAATAGAAGTACGGGTCGGGGGAGGAAACAGTGGCGGAAGCAAAAATCGGGGAAAAAATTTATTTAGGTTCCAGATCGATGCTCTGATACCATGTAGAGAGAAATGAAAGGCGCATTTTATTTTTCCACAAATGGGCTTTATATAGGAACTACAACATGACTCACAACACCGATAGCCGGTGTGAGACTAAACACAATAATACTAAAGTACTAATATCTCTAACAGACCCAAACGGGTCGGGTGGGCTACTCCCCATCAGAAATACGCTGAGAGAAGAAGCCGGGGAAAATACAATATTCGGAAATCTGTGGTTTCTTATTTCTCTTATTCTCATTTCCTTATGAAATATTATTCCCTCATTATGTGATTAATTTCTTAATGGTACCAGAGTATCACGAACTTCTTCTGGTGCTCTAACCTTCAATATGTATGCACTATTACTAAGCACGCCACCATGCATCCTCTGCTTTGCTTCATATACGAGCATGCAACCCTTGCTCTGACAATCATCTCTATAGTTTTCAATTTCAATCCTCCTCTCTTGACATAGATGGTTAAACAATGATAGTTATTCTTCTTTATTTGCTAAGCAATGGGAGTTGCGGAGATGAGAATGCCTATGTGGATGTGCGGAACTGGATAAAATTAGGAATGAATGTACCAGAAATAAGACACGAGTAGCACCAATTGTAGAGAAGATGCGAGAAGCTTCGTTAAGACGGTTTAGACACGTACAAAGGAGACCATTAGAGGAACTTGTTAGGTGTTGTGAGAGTTCAGCCACTAGGCATGTTAAACGGGGGAAGGGCAGACCAAAAAAGACTTGGAATGAAACTATAGGGAAATACATGATGTACTTAGGCATTAGTGAGATTATGACTAAAGATAAAGCGCAATGACGACAAAGGATCCATATAGCCGACCCCACTATGTTGGGATAAAGGCTTGAGTGTTATTTTATTGTTGTTGTGTTCCTTTAAAGATTTTTTTACTTTTAATCTCAGATAACATGGAATGGATTGTACATTCTTGAGCATCTAAGGCTGTTGGCGTTGAATGAAAAAAGGAAGTTCTCACTCCTTTTTATATATAGAAGAATAATATAGATTGCCATTAAAACAAGAATAAGAGATAAAAATACAGTTTAAAAGTTATATTCCCCCCTTAGTTCAACTGTCTTACCTATGAAATGTCCAAGAGTAACTGCTAACAAGGTTGAAGCACCCATATAAACTCACAGAATAGTTACAAAAAGACAGTATTTTAGACAGTTGAAGAAACAAGAGAAATGTTTAGCAAGAAATATTAATAAAATTATGCAGATCAAAATAGAAACTTATAGTCTCGATGTCAACACATACCAATCTGACTGTTGACTTTTGACCACTTGGAAGATAAATAGTATGAGGTCCAATACCATGACAACACTCATGGCAAATTGTGTGGGTAAAGAAAGACTCAAAATCTATGTACTCCTGCTGCTCCTCACTAATGCAGAGATTTGCAATGGGTTGGGAATATGCTTAAACCTGACATGAATAACTTATTATTGTTCTATGTTTTCTTTGTTTGAAATTGAACAAAGAAGCAGAAAACTTCAAGGACTGAAGTGAAGTCAGTACAAACTTGGCTTCAGAGATATTCTTGAGCATGACCATTGATGTTCCACGTTCACTAACAATACGTTCATCATTTGGTAAATTAAACGCCACTGTTTGAGGACCTTTCACATCCTGCAATTAACAAAATAAGTATGTTCTTCAGTTTACAGACTCGATCAAATCTTAAATTATAATTGATGCCAAAAGCATATTGAATATAGTAAATGCGGACAAAATAGTTGTTAAGAAAGAGAGTTATTTGGGTTAAGAATGTTGTGACGACAAATTATTAAACCAATGTGACTTATGAACTCAAATGGCACGAGACCTTTACCCAGCGGCAGGATACCTTGTAACTTGGACATTCAAAAAAAAAACTTTTACTATCATAACATTAAAACATGCTATTTA